>CAIGRP010063896.1:0-38800 GCA_903798385.1 Fraxinus cuspidata | reverse complement strand
TTTTTTTTATTACTATTTTAAAAAAGAAAAATATTTTGAAAAATGTATTTTTGAAAAATGTTTAGACAATGTGTATATATTTACGGTTTAGTCGTTTAGACATTAATGAAACATGAGTAGACTTATAGTGTTTTATAAATTAAATTAAAAAAAGGTCAAAAATGAGCTCGGCTCGGCTTGTCGAGCGGCCCGCTTTGGGCGAGCTCGGGCACGAGCCGAGCTCGCCCAAAGTTGGACGAGCGGAGCTTTAGCTCGGCTCGTCCTTGACGAGCCATGAGCTCGGCTCGTGTGGCACCACTAATTTCAACCGAATGAAATGATAGTTCGGCTAACTTAGCCTTTACACATCTCACATTTATTGTTTGTATTAAAATGCATAGTTGCTAGTAAACTAAAATTCATTAACTTACATAGAGAATTAAAGTTTGCATATCCTAATCTGTGATGCCATAAATTTTACAACTCAATAATGTAAACAAAAAAAAAAGTATTCTTTGAATAAGTTCGTACAATAATGAGGATACTCATTTTTAAATAGTCCATCACTTACATAGGCTTTGCCTAGATACATGTTATTTTTAGTAAGAATAAACTTATCGGATACAAGTACAAGTTTGAAGCCGTTCTAACCAGATAAAGAACCCGAAAATAAGTTCTTGCGAATGTTCGGCGCATGAAGAATATTGTTAAGGTTGAGTTTCTTGCCCGATGTCATCTTCAACACCACTTTGCCTTGTCCTTCAACCTTTGAACTTGAAGAGTTTCTTACGAACAATTTGTTACCATCTGTAGGAGTATAGGATGAGAATATTGCTTTATCAGTACAAATTTGGCGAGTAGCATTCATGTCTACCCATCATTCCAGGGGATTTCCAATGTTGCATTCTGAAACAAAAGCCGACAAAGTGATGTCTAATTTTTCATAAGATAATGCATCAATTTCAGTGACATTTGCTTGGGCTTGCTTCTTTGGTTAGCGACATTTTTTTGAGCGATGTCTGGCATTTCCATAGTTGTAGCAATTTCCTTTGAACTTCTTTACATTCTTATTGTTTCCTTGCTTGAAGGACTTTTTGGTTTTGTTATTGGTTTCCACTACATTAGCTTTTGCTTGTGGTATTTGGCTTCCAATCCGCTTGTCCAACTTTCTGTTGTCTTCTTCAATTCTCAACCGGACTATAAGTTCTTCAATATTCATCTCATGTGCTTGTACTTGAGATAATTTTGAATTTCTTCCACACGGGTGGAAGTTTCTTGATAATTGCAGCCATATGAAAGGTTTCACTTCAAGACGTGTTCTCGGCATGAATGTCATGCAGAAGAAGCAGCAATTTTTGTACTTGACTAATTATCATTATAGAATCTACTATCTTGTAGTCTAAGATTTTCCAATGAGGAATTTTTTGGTTTCGGCGTCTTTAGTCTTGTATTTCTTCTCCAAAACATTTCATAATTCCTTAGCAAATTTCATGGAACTATAGACATTGTACAGTGTATTGTCTAGACCATTCATTAGATAATTCTTACAGAAAACTTTGAACGTTTCCAAGCATCCAATGCCGATCAAGGAAGCACTATACAATTTTATCAATTATTATTTAACCAATTCCAACATTAGGACCTCTAGTAAAATTCGCCCATGACCTCAAAAATCAAACTAGCCTTTAGGAACTTTGGAAAAATTCGTCATGACCTTAAAAATCGAACTTTTCAATTCTTATCCTTAGGTTACATTTGCATAGTTCGTCTTTTTAACTTAGTTTCATTAATACATTACGGTTAATTTTTTTCTCGAGTGAGATGCACAAACAAATTTTTGGACATGTATAATTGACAAGATATACACATAATTTTTCAAATTGAAATGTTGTATTCAATTTCAATTTCAAAAGTTCTATTGATTACCTTAAATGTTGCTCTCTTCACTTCGTCAGCTACCTCTATACGGTTAGTATCGTAATACCATCGACCATTTTTGGGTCCCTAAACCATTTTTTAAACTCCCATACTGAATATCTTAGAGGGTATCTCTGATACTATCTCAACTTGTCAACAAGATGGTTTAATAAAATTAGAATATATAAAGGTGATTCAAATACGGGACAATTTATTGTTATATGGCACCCCACGGATTTAACTAGTCTCCCCAAACTTTATCGTCTTGCAATGCTATTTATGAGTCTAGTTTTTAGTCGATCCTTGTGTCTATAGTGACAAAAAGAGACAAGGGGTAAAATTTGTAGTGACCTAAATAAGACAAATTAAGCTTACGTACCCCCAAATTAATTTTTGGCTAAAAAAACCTGTGATCGCTGATGAATTTTACCCCAATATATTCAAGCAAAGTCTCATTAATTGGATAATGAAAAAGCCAGTTCAAATAAGAATGAATTGGAGAGTCAACCACATACATCACTGTCTCAACTTTTAATTCCACTACTACTTGGCTTTACTAAACAAGTGTGTGGGAATTTATGCACATATTTAGTATATATTTCTAAAATGACGTTCACGGGATAGGGTTCGATTATGTAAAAGAAACATTAAATTTTTTATTGTCGTTTATTTGATTATGTCTAACTTAACGTATCAAAGATACAATAAAATGGTAAATAATATAATGTTCAACTCGTTGATTTAATCACGGGAGATTGCGAAGTTTATTAAATCCTCTATTAGGAGGGGGAAATGGAAAATTGGTCAATGATTATCCCTTAAACCTGGATTGAGTTCCTCAATTATGCTGGGATTTGTTTAAAAGGGTATAAAGAGGGACTATCGGGGGCTCAAGAACCCTAGTCATATTCTACAACTATCATATTACACAAGGATGTTGGATTTTATGATTGATAAAAATATTTTCTCGTGACTCACTTAGGTATCCTCCATTTCATCAATTTTGTTTGGATCCTCCTTCTCTTTCGAAAAAGAAAGTGTGTAAAACAAACTCATTATATATAGGTTACAAAACTTACCCAACTTGGGACTCAATTCTAAATGGATTGATAGACTTTGTGCCTGTTTAATTCCCTTTAATTGGAAAGAAAATGAGTTTTAAATAGTGTTTCTATGATAATGTATAGTTAAAAAGTAGTGAAAAATTTTGAAAGAACGTACAAAATATTTTATTGTGTGAATGTGGTTGAAAATGATCTTGAAGTAAACCATAAAATAAATTAGTGGGATTACAATTTGATCAATAAATTTAAATTTATTCAATCAAGCCTCTCCATCCAATTCGTAATATGCTTAAAGAATAAATACATAATGTGTAAGTTGAAAATTTATTTTTCGATCAAATTTTTTGTCAATATTCAACATTTTTTTTNCAAGCCTCTCCATCCAATTCGTAATATGCTTAAAGAATAAATACATAATGTGTAAGTTGAAAATTTATTTTTCGATCAAATTTTTTGTCAATATTCAACATTTTTTTTCATTGTGCAATGCAGTAGAATAGAGCGACTAGTTAATACAAAATTATAATTGAATGACTCTATCGTAATAAAATGAGATTCAATATTGAATGAATACTAAAACACAAGTCTAGAGAACTAAGGGCCTATTCTCTTTACCATTTTCAAGTCGTTTTCTGTTTTCGATTTTCCAAAACAGCGAAAACTCGTTTTTGAAAACAACTTAAAAATTTGTAAAGAAAACCCAAAACGACAAATTTGTCCTTTTGGGTGTTTTCAGTTATAATCAAGTCAAAATTTTCAAAACACGATTTGAGCGTTTTCAAAACAATTTTTCAAAATGCCAAAAAGAACACATTTTCAAAAATCTCAAAATGGACAGTCAAAACACAAAATACAAAATGAATCAAAACTGGAACACAAAGAGAACAGCCCCTAAATTTTTTTAACCCTACTGTTCATAGACTTTTTTTTTTTTATTCTTTTACTCCCATAATTCAAAACTCGAAAACAGTAAAACTAGAATCAAAATAACATGAATTAGATTAGAGAAATTGAACCATTGCACCCCAAATAATTGCCAAGTAATATGTGGGTCCTCAACTTTTAAAAGTGGTAACTAAAGTTGTCATCAACTTTTCATTATGGTTGTATAACTAATTCCCAAGTTCATTAAAAGGTACATTTTAAAGAAAAAGACAATCATACTATCATTTTAATCAGAAAAAGAAATATACGAAATAGAAAAAGAAATGAAAAAGATAAATAGAAAGAAGAAATCTCATTATCGTCACCATCTGCTAGCTACCCCAATCACTTCACTTTGACTCTGTAGAAATCTTTTTTTTTTTTAACTAAGTGGGCTAGGTGAAACAAGGAGCGAATCCAGGTGGAGAGCCAAAACACAACTTGATGGGCTGGGGAGTTTGGATTAAGGTTGCGATGATGTTGTAACATTGGTGGTATGGGGTTGTGCTCATAGGGGTGGTCAAGAGGAAGAAGATGGATAATTCTATTGAAATTATTTGTTTTTTTTTTTTAAAAAAAAAATCCCTCAAAACACCATTTTTACATGTATTGCATCTGTCAATTTAAGGCATTTATTCTATTGTTAGGATAAGTATTGTAAAATATTAGGATAATAAACGGGTTATGATTTATTTACTCGTTTTCACTTTTTAATTTTTTTAAATAAATTTAATCGGGACTCGTTTGCCCTTTTTAAAAAAATTAATTTTTTTAAATAATTTATTGTGGACTTGTTTGCACTTTTAAAAATATTTTGAGACTATGGTTGCAATTAGTTCTTAAGCTTTTATTAAATGGAGGGGTATATTCGTCATTTCACGATTTTTATTGAGAATTTGAATGAAAATGGACATAAATGATGTTTGCGCAATTAAATATGTAATTAATGGTAAAAATGCCAAAAAATAAAATGTATCGACGTTTTTTTTTTTTTTTTTTTGCAATAGTAGTGAAAGATAAGGACATTTTGTGCTAATTATCATTTTAATAATTTATTTGTGATTTATTTGGACCTTTTTAAAATAATTAGGACTGTGATTGCAATTATTTTTTTCTTTTTTTTTTATTTAAAGAGAAGGATAAATTGGTCATTTCATAATTTTAATTGATAAAATTGGTAAAAATGACATTTTACGCAATGAAAAGCAAAAAAGTGAAAATGCCAAAAAATGAGGTAGGGACGTTCTCCACAATAACAATGAAAGGTGTGAATGTTATTTGTTAATTACCCTTCTATCAATTTTCATCCAATGTCTCAATAAAAAGCTGTGAAATGACATATATACCCTCATCTCTAAATAAATAAAAATATATTTTAAATTTCTAATTCTTTAACAATATATTTGGGACTCGTTTTTACTTTTTAAATTTTTTTATTTTTTAAATTTTTTTTAAAAAATTTAATTAGAACTTGTTTACACTTTTTTTTAAAATAATTTATTGCGGACGTGTTTGCACTTTAAAAAAACTTTGAGACTATGGTTGCAATTAATTCTTTAGCTTTTATTTAATTGGAATGGTATATTCGTCATTTCACGATTTTTTATTGATAAATTGAATGAAAATGGACAGAAATGATGGTTTACACAATTAAATATGTAATTATTGGTGAAAATGCCCAAAAAATTAAAAGATATGGACGTTTTTGGAATAGTAGTGAAAGATAGAGACATTTTGTGCTAATTATCATTTTAATAATTTATTTGTGATTTATTTGAACTTTGTTAAAAAAATTGGGACTGTGATTGCGATTCTTTTTTCTTTTTCTTTTTATTTTATTTAAAGAAAAGGGTAAATTGGTCATTTCATAATTTTAATTGAGAAAATAGGTAAAAATGACCTTTGACGCAATGAAATGTGAAAATAAAGGTGAAAATGCCAAAAAATGAAAGATAGGAACGTTCTCCACAATAACAATGAAAGGTGAGGACTTTATGTGCTAATTACTCAATAAAAAATCATTCCTTCCAAACGTTTCTTCTATGCTTACATTTTGAATTCTTCTGTGTTCTTACATTTTACTTTCTTTACCATAGATTCTCCTTCAAACCTTTCTCCGATTTCTATCAATTTCAGGTGTAGATTCTATTTATATACTCTATTTCTCCCCAACTATACATGTTTCAATTGATACTACGTAGTTTCAATGAAATCTGGAATTTGTAACTTCAGTGAAAGTCTACAATGAATTAATCGAAATGATAAAAGTGAGTAATCACAGTTAAAAAAAAAACTTATGTAGGCTCTCTCTTTGTGCATAAATTCGTATTTATGGGATGCATTTGTGTATTTTTTTTTTTTTGTAGTAAATTTGCAAGTGTTTTGTATGTAGTTCAATTGTTTGTCAAAATGCCTTATTGAGAATGTTACAATTAAATTGAGTTCGAGTGTTAACTTTGATCATTTTTGTGAAAATTTTGAAATTGGCAATTTCTGAGTGTCTTTTTGGTTTATACCGTTGACCTCGATTTTTGTATGCACATGTGGACAACAATTATTGAATCTACTCGTGTCCGCGTAAGCTAATTCCAACACGTTTGGACGGATTACTAGTCAACAAAATACTTTGGTTTGGGAGTGAGAGAAATTGTTTTAAAGCAAGATAAAAATATTCTTGCGCCGACAACATATACAAACGGGATTGCATAATGAAAAACTTTGAAAACATACAAATCCAAATCTAAAGAAAAGCATCCAACTCAAACAATCTAAAGTAATAGAATAAGAGAAAAGATGAACTATAGCTTCAAGTAAATACAATTGCATTAGCCTTTAAAGTGATACAAGGGGGAGTATTTATAGTGTTACAAATCAAGTAGTCCCCGTTGAATGAGGTAGTATGTGGCTTCATCTGCTTAACCGAAACTTCACATCTTAGGCATCAATCCAATGCACCTAACATGTGGTGCATTTAATGTCTTTAAAGAGCCCGTCACCTTACAACCTATGCTCATAGGGTTTGACATATGTTTCATTACAAAGGTCAATTCAATCAATCGAATAAGATTTTATCTGCAGAGATCTATGTAGGAGTTAGGTCATTCCATTTCACATGTGAGCTTCAACTAGAGCCTTTGAAGTACCACTTCGATGCTTCAACTTTTGGGGTTAGGATGTTGGGCATCGGAAGTTAGGCTTGGTGGTTTTGTTCTAAGCTCTTAGTCTTTGACTTTGGTCAAACGCTGGTGCTTCTTCCTTGAATAAGTTCCACGTGGGATACCACATGGGTTATTCTTGGAGTCTTCGTCGCGAAGCACAACAGTAATCCCCCAAGTCCATGTATAATTATTCATATTATTCATGGACCTCTTTTTGTGCAAGGTCTTTTGCTGGGACAAATATTTTTCTGTTATGGTTAGATTTTTCGACACAACACAATAGTCCTCATAAAGTCTAAACATAGATATTGATATCATCATTGGAGTTTAAAAATGAATATAAAATAATGACTTGACCCGTGTACGATTTTCTACTCCTACGAGGTGTTGAGGTTGTTGTTGAAAATTGCTGAATTTTTAGTTGAGAGCTAAAGCTGCAAGGTGACGAGGTTCTTTGCTTAAAAAATAGTAAATTCTAGTTGAGAGCCGAAGCTCGAGGTGTTGAGGCTATTTACTTAAAATTGCTGAAGCTGAAGCAAGGTGTTTAGACTGTTTGCTTGAAGTGTGCTTTTTTAAGATTGTGTTAATGATTTGATGTTTTGTACGTTACAAAGAAAAGACAATTGATGGTCGTGCTGCCGCGTTTTCAGGCGACGCATTGAAGCATGTGTGTGAAACATGCATCAATCCGAAGCATAGATGACGAAAACCATTTGAATTCAACGTCTCTGATTTAATATGGATTGGACACTTCTGATTGAATTGATCTAATTCTAATGGTTGTTCTTCGTTGGCTTTGCCTATAAAAGCCAAAAGCATGCCATTTTCATGTTAATCACTTTTGCGAAATTTGAATCCTCTCAAGCAATTCTCTTCGGCTATCATTTGTATTCCGATGATGTGTTCTTAGTGCTTCTTCTTCCATTCTCATTAGGTAACTTGTTTGCTTCTTTACATAATCTTTTCCTTCATCTTTTTGTTTCATCTTTTTACTTCCATGGATTCTGGTTCAAATGTTGGTAGGTCTGGCGGTGGTGTGTGGGCCATGAGTGAAGGTCCTATTGATTATGAGGCAGAGTAGAGGGCTTCAAAAACTGCTTCTGTTAGGACCCTTAAGAAGTTGGATAAAATTAGGGAAAAGTATAGGATACCAGATATAATAGAACTTTTAGTACCCGAGAGGCCAACGAACGTGCCTGTTATCTGAAGTCGGGTTGTGCAGCTGTTAGTGAATATTTGTTCATGGCAGTTATGCATCTACCGATGTTCCTATATTTTATGGCACTGTTGAAGACCTACATGTTGCTCCGACCTAGCTTTTGCCAAACAGGTGGAGCCAGCTAGTAAAGACTTACTTCCTTTGGAAGGAGACCTCAATAGGTGAGGACATGCCTCTGCACATCTTCCAAAAAATTTTCGAACTCCGTATACTTGGGAAGGAAGAGTCGAAAGGGTGATATTATATGACCTCCTCGGGAGCCCATTCCCCTTTTATCGTAGGTCTACTCTCTTCCATCAAGGGTGGAAGGAATCTTTGTTCTGGATGAGGGGTAGATGGCATACCGTCGAGAGAGATAAGGTCTTAGCTGCCACTGTGCCAAACGAGTACTCTAAAGCATGTAAGTAGCAATCCTTGAAACTTGTTCTTTGATTTTATTACCTTTTAGCTGATGCTAGTCGTTGTTAAGTTCAGGATACCGATTCGAGCTGTCCCGATTGAGTGGGACGTCATTTAGGACATTACAGACATCCTCAAAGATTACGCCATTTCGACCGCCTCATCGACGATAACAAATTCTTTCTGGACTTTGAACTGATGGCTTCTAGATGTAAATGTCAAGTTCTTTAGTTTTTGTCCCTTTCATACCAACCAAATTAACAAATTATTATTGTTTTTGTAGAAAAATTTGAAAAGAAGAAGTACCCTACCCGTGACATGGCATCCATCTCCAGACCACCTCCACTGTCAATTCTAGGTCTTTAAAGCCCTCCTTCGGTGCTACCAAGCATATTATGGGGAAACGTGAGCGCCTCAGCAATAAGTAAGCTGAGAAAAGTAATGAGGATATGCCCTAGGAGAAGGGGAAAGACAAGGAGAAAGAGAAAATGAGAAAAGAGCTTCAGAAGTAGAGGAAGATCTCCCATACTACCAGCTTTATTACTCGGAAGTTCAGCACATCATGAGCCTTAGTAGCTCAGCTGCCTCCACTTCTACCACCTGCCAAGCTGTTGTAGTCTTCTTTCAGTTGCAAAGGCTCAGAGGGCCAGGAGGCCAGTGAAGAGGCTGCTAAGGATGTGGAGCAGACCTTTGAGGCTGTTGGGAAAACGCTTGTGACGAGGACCCCTGGAAAATCAAGGAGGTTTTTAACGGGGCAAGATTAGGATATTGCCCCAGCAATTCTAAATATGTTGTCGCTAGATCATGCGCAATTGCCAACTTTTACAAGTTCTGGATTGACAGGTGGCAAAATTATGTAGCCACCTACGATGTTATGGATAGGGGTGTCAATGAGCTGAGCTACGAGTCGAAACTTAAAGCTCAGGCTCGGCTCGAGTAAAAATGATTCAAGCTTTTTTTTTTGCCCAAGCAGAGCCGAACTTTTTTTGCCTTTACGAGCCGAGCCGTGTCGGCTTAATTTTTTTTCATTTTTTTTTAATATTCACAGATGTTTGCATTTTGCAGACAGGAGCTACCTGCAATTATTTTTTTAAATTTTTTTTAAAAAAAAACTTGGCCGAATAGGCTCGACTTGTCTTGGTTAAGTCGGCTTGGTAAAAATGGCCCTGACACGAGTTGGATCGGGCTCGACCCTTTGCCCCAAAATGGAACTCGGTGGTTTTAAGCCACGAACCAGCTTAGTTCAGGCTTTTCCCACACCGAGTTAGGGAGCCATTTTGACATCCCTAGTTGTAGATTTGTCAATGACTAGTGAGCTAAAGTGCCGGGCTTTTGGGGTCGCCCTCGAATGTCAAGTGGTTCTAAAGGACACTCAAATACACAATAGAGAGTCGGTAGAAAAATTGGCACAAGCTGAAGAGGAGTCCAAAAAGGTGAGGGCTACAGTAGAATAACTAAAGGAACAACGTGCTGAAGAGGCAGCCAAGTTAGATTCTGACTTAGTCAAAATTGAAGCTCTAAAGAAAGAAGTACACAAGTCCCAGTGCGAAGTGGCTTATTTGATCAAGAAGGTGGAAACTTCTAATAACAATTAAAAGCTAACTTCCAAGGCTTTAGAGAATGCTTACTTGGAAAATGCTAGTCTGAAGGATCAAGTTAGATTCTTGGAATCCCGACTGTCCTATTATGTCAAAAAGGTGGACCAGGCCAAGACCGATGCTCTGAAGTCAGGTGAGAAAGAGGTGAAGGACTAATTCTAAATTCCATTTGATGGAAGAGTATCAGTGCTTTGGCACTTATGGTGGAGGTTCGCATACGTTGAAGTGGTTGACGAGATGGGAGAACTTTATCTAGAGTTGGATGCTACCGAGTTAAGGGTAGAGTTCTTGGAGAAGATGCCTCAAACCTAGTCGAAGATGTGATGGTGTGAAAGTAGACCAAGAGGAAGCTCTTAAGGACGAAACTTCGAATCTAGAAGCCCATCCTGTTGAGGTGCCGACTACTGAGGTGGCTGACTCCGTGCACCTCTAGCCTCGTATTGGACTTTAAATCTTTATGTAATGGCTGAGGCACTCCATTGTATATTATTCGTTATTAATGCGATTTATTTTGACACATGTTTTGAACTGTTTTACATTAATGTCAAGTATGAGGACTTCGCCTAAGATTAATATAACCATAATTGAAGCATAGTTGAACTCCCAGGTTAATCCAAAGTAGATGTAATAAACTTGAAAATGTAAATTAACCTCCATTTTAATTAAACCTTCTACACGGTTAGGACCGCTAGATTGAATCTCAACAACTTTGATATATATAGAACTTCCCTACATAGTGGATAACGATCCATGTAAGGGCTTTTCCCATAACATTCAGTTTCGTCATGGGAGGCATATGTTGTACGCTTCGAAAAATTTAAGAAATAGTCCTCTTTTAGATCCGACCCTTTTCTTCGAAATACCCATGCTTCCCTATATGGTGGATGGTTCGTCCATATAAAGACTTCTTACATGACGTCCAATTTTGTCATGTGAGGTATATGACCAAAGAATTCATTGGACAAAACACACTTTTATTGAATTAACACTTAGGCTAGGAAAGATCATCCATCTATACATATTCTTATTGGTATATCTCCTTAGGTGCTTCACATTCTATGGATGAGGTTGTGCCTTTCTATCCATGTCTTCGATCCTATACATGCCATGTTGAATTTCTTCCTTGATGTGATAGGGGCTAAGGGTTTCTACTCCTAGTTCATTTGAGGAGAGAAACTCTGTAGCACCAGTTCGTTTATACGAAATGACTTTTTCTTCACTTTTGAATTATAATATCGAGTCATTTTTTGTTAATAAACAACTAATTTTGCTTGAGATTCATTCCTCCTTCATTGAGAAAATTGAGCTCATATCTTTTTAATTCATCGTTAGATATCTCGTTGAAGTGCAAGCGACGAGAAAAGGATAGACTTACTTCAATCAGGCTCATAACCTCGGCACCATAAGCCATGGAAAAAGGGGTTTCTCCCGTGGCAGTTCTACTGGAGGTGCGAAAAGCTCACAACACTTGAGGTTATTCATCAACCTAGGCACCTTTTGAGGAATCAAGCTTTCTTTTCAGGGTATACTTGTGACAACCTCTTCTGGCCATTTGCTTGGGGATATTGAAAAGTAGAGAAGTGGTTCTCGATCTTCTTGTTGTCGAATTGTTGTCCATAGCCTGATACGATTGAGTGGAGGATGCCAAACTGACAGATTATATGTTTCCACAAGAATTTGGAAGAATTATGTTCTATAATTTTAGCCAAGCGTTCAGTTTCCACTTATCTAGTAAAGTAATCAATGACGATGATAAAAAAAACTTGCATTGCATCTTCCTTTATGTAGGGAGCCTATGAATTCAATTTTCTACTTGGCGAATAACTAAGGGCCGGAAACGACAATCAGCTCTTAGGAGAGTTGTCTCTGTACGTCGAGAAATGTTGACATTTGTCGCACTTCTTCACAAAACTATCGTGTGTCACATTTGAAAGTAGGCCAATAGTATCACTGTATCAAGACTTTTTGTGCCAAGGAAAGTCCTCTAGTGTGATTACCACAAATCCCTTTCGTGGATTTTGTGGAAGATGTCGGTGGCAACTTTTCCTCCCACGCACCAGAGGAGGGGCAAAGAGAAACCTCTTTTAGTAGGTTTTTTGCTATTAATCCTTAGTTTTTGTGCTGGATGTTATTATGCCCTTTGTTTTGGTTCCATTTTTCCAAAAATATATTTCCAGCTACACATTCTCTTATAAAATAATGTTACACTTAAATTTAATAATTTTCCTTATTTTTTTAACCACAATCACTTTTCGAAAACATATTTTTCCTCAAAATCTCATTTTAATGAGGGCATATGTTGTCTATTTTTAAAAGGTACTTAGAGTAGTTTTTAGCCCCTTTTTGGCTAAAATGTATTTTAGAATAATAGATTGATGAAAAATGTGTGATTAAAATACAAGAAAAAATTTTGAATTTGTGTGTAATATTTTATTGAAAAATGTGTGGTTGAAAAGAAGAGTGAGAAAAAAGTATTTTGAAAATGATTGGTATCAAACAAGGGCTTGGTGCACTATTTGGCATGCAGTTTAGAGTGAGATTATATTTAAAACGACATATCCGAGAAATATGGAACATGTTTTATTGTGTAACTTGTGTGGCTAATAGCGGAGCCTTTTGTATCTAAATTTCATTGGTTAGAAAAGAGTTCATAGAGTGATTTTTAAATTTTGAATATGATTACTACTAGTTATTTTGCCTAAATTAAATATCAACGAAATTTTGTTAGGACTAAAATAAAAAAAATAAAAAAAATCAGCCAATAATTAATAAAAATGATATTATAACATTTCATTTGTAACTTGGAGAAAAAAAAAAGTTGAAAGAATAATATTCTGTCTGTGAAATCAATTACTTATGTTGATCAGTGATCGGAATACTATTGGTTATTATTAATGGTGTTAATAACTGAAAAATGTGCATTGGTGATAATCGAAAGCTCCATTCGAGTAACTTATACATATTTATTTTCGTCATAATTGTTGATGGTATTATCTTTGACAATCACACTTGGAATTTCTGTTTTTGATTATGTGCTCTATTAACTTTTTTGTTTTGTTATAATTATCAAAAAGGTCCATCAATGATTTTGTCTGCCTTCTAAGCCCCCGTTTGTTTATGATTATTTCTAAACTCTTTTTTTTTTTGTCAAACTTATTTTCAATCATATGTTTTTACAATAAAATATTTTACACGTAATCTAAATTTTTTTCCTACTTTTTAACCCCCACATTTTTCAAAAATTCATTATTCCGAAATTCATTTTTCTTCTTTAATGGTAGACAAATAGGGATAAGTTGTTTGAGCTGCCTCCGTTGATTCTCTGGAAATTTACAATAACATCTAATTAAGCCCCTATTTGGTACATTTTCTCTAAAACTCATATTTAACCATATTCTTCCAATAAATATTTTTTTCACATGGATCTATAATTTTCTTGATCTTTTTAACCACACATTCTTTCACCAAAAAAAAAAACTCGTAAAAATTATTCTAAAAAAATTTATATCAGACCCTGGTCTTTATTGATCTTAAGAGATGGATGTCGATTCATTGCAAATACGATTTAAATATAGGATTTTCAGTTGGGAAGATTTGGAAGAACTTTCTTGACTAATACGCACCAATACTGTCATTTCAAAATGTTAATAGAATAAAAAATTTAAAATAGGTGAATGTTAAGTATACCTTCTAATAACTGTCAGAACTAATTGAAAAAGGTTAGGTTAAATATTGATTTTAAATTAGAAGCAGCAATAAAAAAAATTTATATAATCTGATGTCTTTAAAATAGTATGATTTGTTACATAAAAAATTATTAATTAGTAAAGATTACTAAGTTGTAAAATTTCTACTTAAAAAAAATATTTTCATGTATATTTGTTAATGCCTATTGCTTTAAGCAAATAGATCTATTCGAAGAGTAAAATCAAGAAATTGACAAGAGTCTAGACAAGCAAACAATAGAACAACTTGCAGCTACGAGGTACACAGTGATTGTCTGAGGTAAACAATAGATGGTTGTCTGAGGTATGTGATTCTGTTAATTAATTTTTTTAAATTTTATATTATTAGCTAAAAAAATATAGTTGATTTTCTTAAATCTTATTAAATGTTAGAGTATCTACGAGAGGCTCTTAATATAAAATGCTCTCTATTTTAGAGAATCGATACTTAAAAATAAGTTTAAAAGATTCTCTATTTTAGATTTTTTAAAATAGAGATGGTGGATTTGACTTTTCAAAATTAGAGAGCAAATTCTATTCTTAATGTACAATGATTCATTTAATAAGACGTAACAAATAATACAACTATTTCTAACCTTTGGTGCTGGGTCCACGTCGCGTCGCGTATGGACAGTCATGAATACAAAAATAACGGCTCCACACATGATACAACAATACTTGATGATGCTTCTTTTTCATTTTAACAGTTAGAAAACAATACAAAGAGAATTTTTTTTATCGTGTTCATGATGGAAGAACTTTTGATCTCAACCAAGAACGCTTTGTGATGATCTAATAGCATATTTGAGAAGTATTTATAAACAGATAAAAATGAGTTATAGATAAGTGGATAATACTCGTGAATCTCTTAAAATATGTGAATAAAAAATATTTAATATTTATAAACATGAGCCAAACATAGACTAAGATAGAAAGTGTAAATAAAGAATAAAATTAAGTTTCTAAGAGCATTTTTAAGGAGATTCTCTATTTATAAAGAGTATTTTATACATAATAGAGAACATTTTTAAATTTAGGGAGTGATTTTTTTATGCACTCCAACAAACTCTCTATTTTGAATACTTATTTTATATTTCCATTGAACATTTAATAATTTCTCTTCGTATCTTATTTAATATAATTTTTTTATATGTTAATTTGAATAACTTAAATTGTAGAATATTGAAATTTATAATGTATTAAATACAATCATTGCACGTAAAAATGGAGAGTATGTTTGACTCTCTAAATTTGGATAGTCAAATCCACTCTCTATTTTAAAAAGTTGATAGATGGAGTTTTTTGGAATTCATTTTTAAGCATTGACTCTTTAAAATGGAGAGTATTTTTTGTTTTGAGAATTTATTATAGATGCTCTTCAAGATATTCTTTAAATGTAAGATGTTTTCTGCGTTTAAGAGTAAACCCTTAAAATTGTACTCTAAAAAACTCTTTAAATTAATATTTTAACGCACCCTCTATAATTAAATGTATTCAAAATATTTCAATTTAGCGTAAATAATAGATACGGAAAAACAATAAATATTTTTTAAAAGTAATAAAATTATGTGTTAAATATAAAGAGCATGTTGAATATTTAAAAGTTTTTACTCTCTAAATTTATAAATGCGTTCTCAACTGTAAAATACGCTATTTATGTTCTTTTTCATTTAGATAAAAGTATGAATTAGTTTAGTTCCAAGACGACTCATTTCCTTTGTTTGCTAGTCATTGATGTCGAACACACCCTTCAATGCATTTATTGGATAGAAAAATGTGTGTTTTTATGTGAGATTTTTGGTTTTTGTGTGAGTGAGAGAGAGAGATTGGGTGCTCAAGGAGAAATTGGAACTCAAGAATTAATTTGACTTTTTTTGATTTAGCATTGATAATGATGCAAATTAATGATGCTCCGGTAGATCCAAATTAATATAATAATGCGTGTAATGATACTTATTAATAACTCGTAAATTAAGTTATTATCAATGCTTCTTCACTTTCTTCACATGGTCCATTCGTGTATCATCATTGTTAATCATTTAACCTTTTTCTATGTATCGATAAATGCCATGTCAAGTTAATAATTTTTTTCGATTACATATCGACTTTCTCGTTAATTTATTTTTTCAAAAATATGCATGATATGTTTCGAATTAATTTCCAGACAACATAGTCTATCGTTTCTAAATTTTAATTAATATATAGGCATTTATGCAAATGCTAAAATCAATAGTTGACTTGAGCATCATACATGAAATATCTCTTTTTCGACCATTTTCTAACCTTTCAAAATTACTTTTTAAGATTGCTGATGTCAATTGAAATCTACCCAATTGATAAGTTTTGATCACAACAAAGTCAAATTTGAGTCAAACTCGAGTTCCAAAATCCTTTAGGTTGTAACTTTGTGGTCGTTCAAAATTTAGGTTAACATGTTTCAACATCTCGAATATATACTCAAATATAATTACATTTCTTGGCCTAAGTTTAAAAGAATCTAACATGGGTCAAACTCAACCTACTTGATTATGTACACTGTAGTTAATTATTAAACTAATAATTAAAGTTGAAGTGGAGCCCTACCAAAAAAGTTCTCAATTATGGGTGTTTATTATTATTTATGCTTATCTTGCTTTAACTTAGAAGCTAATTTTTATTAACTCCAAAATATTATAATGTTGTAATTTATGAATTTTCTCTCTAATATCAAAATATTATTCTTTTAGACCAAAAATAAAGGAATTAAAAAGGGAGAAAAATGATTAATAAATATATTCGAAAAAGATATAGAAATCTTATTGAGCCACCTTTGAAGCAACTTGTATTATTTAAGCAAAATATCTGCACCACCTTCTATGAAGATTTAGATAAAGACGAAGGTTTAATTATTGTAAATTAATTAATTATATATAATTTAACATTAGTTTGTAAAAAAAAAAGTTGTACTTGATATAAATATTTTTATAGAGGGTGACTACTAAAGAATTGATTAGATGTACAAAGTTGCACATACTTTTATTTTTTGGAGTTAATCAATTGTCTTAAACATTTCAATATTAATGTGTATACGTAAAGTTTCAAGTAAAATGTTTTAGTGCACAGTATTATAGGGTTTCAATATTTAATTTCTTTTTCTTCCATCTTAGTATTATGCAATATTATTATGCTCAAAATTTTCGAAATAGGTCCTAAGAGGCTCTGGGGTAAATATAAATTGTTTGGTTGTCGAACTTTCAGTAAGTTTATTAAATTTAAATTTGTCTAAACCATGTTGTGTCTTACGTAAACATTAAGAATATACAGCAATTTGATGCATCTTATGTTTCCACATAAATATGTTACCTAAAAGGTTGGATGATCAAATTGAAATTTCACTAAAAGTTCAATGGCAAGAATGAAACTAAATCGAGGCTTTTCATATAATAGATTTCGGGGTTAATTACTATAATCAATTTGCTTAATCTAGTTATTATCTTCTAAATTAGGTTCTTGTTGCAAAAGATAGAGTGAGATTTAGAGAAGAAAATTCCAAAATTTGCCATCACAATGAGCAATATAGATCCAAAACACATGGGACATGTCAAAAACAAAATCAACGTCTGGGTTTGAAATGCAAACGATTTCTTGATGTTGCACTTGAAGAAATGGAATATAATCAACCTGACATAGCAAACATAACTACTTTTCTAATTAATGTTTTGCCAATACTACTACCTTTGGGATGTTGTCCTATGGTCCTACACTAGGTATGTATGTCACCTGTATATGTATCCTTCCATATTCGATGAGTTGCACGACTCTCTAATTGTACGATCACATGAATATTGTCCACTTAATCTCCTGGTTAGGTGAGTGCGAATTTCTACTTGTCACGTGGGCATTAAGATGTTTCGTCCCATTAGGATTTTTGAATAATGTCGATGACATTATAATTACCTAGAACATATCGTATAACAAAGATATACATACGCACCTTAATACACAATTATGCAACATCAAAACGAAAAATTCAATCGCTCACTGATGCTACAAATTCCGTTGGTACCGCTATTTATCGTTGAAATATTACCGTAGCAAAATACTAACTTGAATAGTCACTCAACAACTACAAATGTTTTATCTTGATGAATTTCGATTAAAAACCAAGTCTTTACAACGGTATCGTTGAGTAGGGATTAGCAATTTGAAGTGGTAGATTCATTGCAAGCTCATTGACTAATAAGGACCATTCAGAGTGTTCAGTTTGGTGGGCCGTCGTTTACCGGTTCACATGTGAAAGGTTGGTGACGGGCATCATCAACCTATTATTGTTCTTTGGTTTATTGGCTACAATATTATCCCAAACCCCTCCCCTCCCACCCCACCCACACGAGTAACTAAATATATACACACACACACATGTACATGTGAGTATAAGTATATTTAATAGATGACAGTGAGATTTACTGAGGCAGAAAAAAAGGGTTTTGGGAGTGTCATTACATATATTACTGCATTGGGGTACAAGTAGAGTTTCAAGAAAAGTAAAGCCATGTCTTTATTAGCTAAATAAACTATGGAAGAAAACAAGAAAAAAATAAAAAAGATGCCTTCGAGGTGTAAACTACACCAAGTACACCCTTATATATCCTCTTCAGTAATTCATTCTCACCTCACAAAGTTCATACACAAAACACAATTGCGTTCATTGTTCACTTTGAAATATATATATCTCATAGCCTAATTGTGTGACAGTGATAACAAAAATGGTGTCCAAAAAGCCCAGAATTGTGATAATTGGTGCAGGAATGGCTGGATTAACTGCTGCTAACAAGCTCCACACAGCTTCCGGCACAAAAGAACTTTTCGAGCTTTTGGTTGTGGAGGGTGGAACAAGAATTGGCGGCAGGATTAACACTTCTGAGTTTTGTGGCGACAGGATTGAGCTTGGAGCTACTTGGATCCATGGAATTGGGGGTAGCCCAATTTACAAAATTGCTCAAGAAATCAGTTCATTGGAATCTAAGCAGCCATGGGAATGTATGGATGGAAATTTGGAGGATCCTTTGACCATAGCTGAAGGAGGGTATGAGCTTAATCAATCATTTGTTGAGTCAATTTCTAGCCTTTTCAAGATTCTGATGGATTTAGCTCAAGGGAAAGTGATTCATGAAGATAGTGAAATCGCTGCTCGTTTGAAGCAAGCTGCAGCCAAATCTGCTGGAGATCTCAGCGTTGGTTCTTTTCTCCAGCAAGGCCTCGATGCTTATTGGAGCCTAACTAAAGACGAGAAGCTTGCTGTCAACGGATTTGGTAATTGGAGTGGAAAATCACTCCAAGAAGCCATTTTTGCGATGCATGAGTACACACAAAGGACTTATACATCGGCCGATAACTTGCACAGTCTTGATTACAATGCAGAAAGTGAGTACAAGATGTTTCCTGGTGAAGAAATAACTATTGCAAAAGGTTACTTGAGTGTGATTAAATCACTGGTTTCTGTATTACCAGCAGGTTTGATCCAATTAGGCCGGAAAGTGGTGAAAATCGAATGGCAGCTTGAGACGAAGAAGAACGGGGAGATCACCAATGGATGGCCAGTTAAGCTACATTTTTCCGATGGATCAACAATGTATGCTGATCATGTAATTGTCACAGTTTCACTTGGAGTTCTTAAGCAAGGAATTCAACATGATTCCGGTTTGTTTAGCCCCCCACTACCTAGTTTCAAGACTGGAGCAATTTCAAGGCTGGGATATGGTGTTGTTGACAAACTGTTTTTGCAACTAAGTAACTCAGATGATTATCAAGAAATCAATGGTTGCAACACAAAATTTCCATTTTTGCAAATGGTTTTTCATCAAACAGATTCCAATTTAAGGCACCCAAAAATCCCATGGTGGATCAGGAGAACAGCTTCTATATCTCCAATTTACAGCAATTCAAGAGTCTTGTTATCATGGTTTGCAGGCAAAGAAGCCCTACAACTTGAATCCCTCAATGATGAAGAGATTCTATATGGGGTTTCAACAACTGTCTCCAACTTGTTATCCCACAACTTATGTAATTCTGCAGGAATTCCTCAACCAAAATTTGATAAAGTTTTAAGGACTAAATGGGGTACTGATCCTCTCTTCTTGGGATCATATAGTTATGTGGCAGTCGGATCAAGTGGCGACGATTTGGATACTCTGGCCGAGCCGTTACCTAAAACCAGCACTACTTGTTCTGATTCATTGTCGTCGTCCTCTCCACTGCAAATTCTATTTGCAGGAGAAGCAACACACAGAACACACTATTCAACCACTCATGGAGCCTACTTTAGTGGTCTTAGAGAAGCTAATAGGCTTCTTAAACACTATAATTGTATTGTTGTATGAATGTTTTTTGCTGTACTAGAAAATTAGGCAGTTTATTTTCTTTTACTTTTACTTATTTTCTACATTCATTTGGAAGAAAAAAATTTAAAAATATATCTTTGTTAAGCTAA
Organism: Fraxinus cuspidata; assembly: GCA_903798385.1. NCBI lineage: Eukaryota > Viridiplantae > Streptophyta > Magnoliopsida > Lamiales > Oleaceae > Fraxinus > Fraxinus cuspidata. The sequence goes on along the minus strand of CAIGRP010063896.1, from coordinate 18,348 downwards.
TCTATAAATTAAGAATGTTGGGGGCAAGGAAAGGGAGAGATGGGGACATTTTCAGATGTGCTGATCAAATTGAATGAATTAAAGGAAGCTTCTTTTTCAATTTTCATTGCTTTTACTTTATTTGCTAGTGACTTATAAGTTAATTTCTTGAATTGTTTAGCTTATTACAATGTCTAGATCCATCTTTAAAGCAAACAAAACCCAGTTCTTGATCTGAATTTTTATACCAAATAGAATAAAATAAAGTTAGATAAAGATGCTATGGATCTCATACTCTCTTTTAGTTTGGTCTGAAGACAGGATCCGCAAACCCCGCTTACTTCATGCTACAAAATTTTGTTCTATTCTTCCTCTTCTATATGTTCTGGTATTTGCAAAGAAATCCCAAAATTCTGTAGAAAACCCATAATTTTGAAGGGTTTTTTATTTTATTTTTTGGGTTTCTGGTTTCTGATTTGCCCACAGTGGATCTGCAAGAAAATAAAATGGAAAAAGTATTCAAGTCTAAGCAATAAATTTCCATGTTTGTCTGGTCTTCTGTCCCACAATAAGCAGTGGAAATATTGTATTACTTCTAAAATTTTATATATGGTGTAAAATGTAGAAGTTTAGGGCAGGTAGAGTGTATTGGATGAACTAAATAATAAGATTTGATATTCTATTTCTTCTTGAATACTAATTCAACTCTTCCACTTATTAAGTTTATCCTCACAAGAGAGACCAAAACATGCTCGTGTTGAATGCACTAACTTAGAAGTAGAATTCTTGTATTAAAAAGAGTAATGCTTGCTTGTGTTTAATGCACTAACTTAGCAGTAGAATCGTTGTATTAGAAAGAATAATGCTATTCAACTCAACTAGTTCTTATCATCGGTCTAAGTGACAATTAGATGACAATAAATGATAAATTCACTTAAATATAAAGTTAAATAATTCATTTAATTTTGACCTATTAAGTGTGACCACTTAAACTGTTGTTAGATAACATTATCCGTTAATATGTGATTTAATTGGAAGGACATAGTTACTACCCCACCAAAATTTAAGTGTGTTATATATTTGTTATCATTTCCATAATTAGATATCACAATAACAACATATATTAAAGGTTAAAGTTTAAATAATGAGAACAATGATAAGCATATTTTTCATGATTATTTTGATTTATAAACTTGATATACATTTTCAAATTAAGAGGATCACTACTCAAATTAGTGTAAATATTGTCATCATAGGTATAATCCAGATTAATAGGTACTTTGAGCAAAAAAGAAGATTTTTTTTAGCTTTATTGGAGTTGATTTGAAGTAATTGAAGACTAACTAGATGTTTAGGGACCAATGAGATGCATTAAAAGATTAACTTGAGGAATTTCAAAAGTTTTGAGAGTGAAATTCAACTTATGAGAAGTTTGGAGACTCGTTTTCATACTTGTAAAACTTGAGAAGGACCGATCTTGGATAACTAAGGAGATGCGGAGACCCAGTGGTTTTAGGATCTGTCGAAGCTATTGAAGATTTCAATTGAAAGGGATCAAGATCGAGAAATTTGATGCAGGGACCAAAATGCAAAAGAAAAATTTCGGTATGGTCACCTTGGATGGCGGTTTTCTACGGTATGCAAACCGCGATGGACCTACAGTTCGTCCTGTCGAAAAGTTTTCTATAATTAGGGTCCGTTTGATTGCACTGATGAAATTTTGGTGGAAAGAAAATGAATTCCAAGGAATTGAATTGCTTGGAATTCATTTTACTGATAATTGTTAATTAATTGTGTTTGATTTGTATAATTTCTCACATGAAAAATATTGAAATTTTGAATCTTTTGGTATTCGTTTGACTTTGTTTTTCATGAAAATTGTCAATTAAAGTGATATAATTTGTTACAATTTGAAATAGAATTCGTTCCAGTAGCAAAAAAAAAAAGTAGCCTAGAAAACCAATTCTCTCATTGGTGGTGAGAATTGATTTTCCTTGAAAACCAAGAATTGGGTGGAAAATGAGGTAAGGGTGGAAAATGAATTCCATGAAAAATTTAGCCTAACAAATAGTCTAACAGGTGGAAAATGGAAAACGAATTTCAACTTCCCTAGAAAATTTCGTGCTATCAAACAAACCCTTAGTTTAATGTGGCAATATTTTGGTCCTTATAAGTACCTGATTTTCAAGACGATTTAGACAATATATAAAGACATTTTAGGTTGAATTGAGGAGGAAAAAACTATAGAGAAAAAAATAGAAGAGAATAGAGAGTTGAAGGAGATGGTTTCAAGACTACGAGGTGAAGAAATGTGGATTCTTAACACAAGATTTTCATCTTTTTCTTGTTTTTTAAAATTTGGTGATGTATTCCAATAATTTTTTTTCCCTTTTTTATTTTTCTTCCTTCGTGATGACTAACTAAATCATTAGTTGGGACAAACTATATAAACCAAGATTTGAAATTTTAATTTCAATTTTTAAGCTTTGCATAGTTTATTAATTTATGTATTGATTTTACTTCTTTTCTTAATAATTACTTAATCATTAATTAATTATTTGTGAATTATAACAAATCGAGAAATGATTTATAAATTTATATTATGTAGTAAAATTTGACATTACATAAAAGGTAGATATACTTTTACTATTATTTAATTAAATTTCTATGTGATATAATGTGTTTATGTAATGTTTATTCAAATTTACATAGAGATATATTAAGTCGCCTCAATTAATAAATATGGTTGATTTGAGCTTGAGCGTTCTAAGCTTTGCATAGTTAATTAATTTATGTATTGATTTTACTTCTTTTCTTAATAATTACTTAATCATTAATTAATTATTTGTGAATTAAAACAAATCGAGAAACGAGTTATAAATTTATATTATGTAGTAAAATTTGACATAACATAGAAGGTATATATACTTTTACTATGATTTAATTAAATTTCTATGTGATATAATGTGTTTACGTAATGTTTATTCAAATTTACATAGAGATATATTAAGTCGTCTCAATTAATAAATATGGTTGATTTGAACTTGAGCGGGTAAAATAATTTCAATTAATGAATTTGACCAAGTACAACTTTAGCAAATAAAATTAAGAGACGATATTAAAGGTGATAACTATCGTGAAATCGCGAGTCGCAATACTTAACAATCATATTTGATAGTTTAATCTAAGTTATCTATAATCTAAAGAAAATACCTTCATTTAATTATTTTTACTTTTCTTAGCTAATGTTAGTTTTAATCAAAACATTGCCCGGAACTTTGTTTTCATCAAATTCAGGTTAAATATATTTAAATTGAAATTTGAATAAATTAATCTCTTTGAGAAGATAATTCAAATCACTTAGATTCACTTTACTACTTTAATTAACATTATTTACTTGCAATTTTTATACCAACAAGCATATATTTTAACATGAGAAACAAAAGTTGTTTAACCCTTTATAAAAGCAAAACAAAACCCATAAAATTAGAAGCTAATTGCAACAAATTATGGTAAAGAAATTGTTTGATCAAGTAAAACTAATTTCTTATGAAAAATTACTAAACAAGGTCCAAATCAATGGTGATTCCCTGGACAGGAGTCCATATTAGGGACCCCAAACAGTGTCATATTCTGCAGAATTCTGCCAAAAGACTCAAATCATACTTTGCTTCCAAAATGTCCTTAACAAAGAGACATTAAGTATAGATGCTTTTATCATCTGATAAATTTTGATCTTTTGTGCAGAAACCTATCTTAGGTTTATGGTACCCCAAAATGATAGGTCTCACCAAAGACAGTAGTACACATCAACAGTGCCCCCTACCCAATTGTTAGATTTCTCTTCTGAGCAAATCAAATTTTCTCTACTTTTTTCTGATACAATCTCCTCAATAGGGACACGATATGGCTACGTTGAACCATTATTTATATACATGGAGAACCATCAGATCTAGCCTTCATTCCACTTCTGACTAACCTCATCTCATTAAATTCATAAATATTAGCCCCGCTTGCTTCCATTAATTTCATTAAATTATAATTCATTATATTACACGTAAACTCAAAAATTTATCTTTCTTTTTTAATTACAAATTTTGCAAAAAAATAATATTCCTGTCATTATAATATAAAATAATGGTTAATTAAGATTTGATAGCCCATATCCCAAAAAATCTATGTTAATGAATTTCAATTGTGAGTCTTGTCACTGGCGACATTATTCTTAAACCTTATTGTACTATGTTAAAGGTTGAACCCCAACCTTGAGGGCCCCCTTGCCCCGTCCCGTCCCTAGAGCATTGTGGATGAGGTAAATCTCGAGATGTGTCTCAACAGGCCAGGGAACAAGAGCTGTTATACTGGTGCCCATAAAAAGTTCAATTACATACCTTGTAAGAGACAGAAATCAAACATTCACACTGCGACTGCCAACTCAGTAGAAACTACATCACTCATGTCCTTTGCACCATTGAGCCATGCCACGAGTGCCCTTATTGTACTATATTAAGCCCATGCTTGGTGGTCTTTAATTTTTTAAAAAAATGTTTTGTATAGTATTTTTTTGAGAATGTGTAGTTAAAAATGGAGAAAATTTTTGAATTTACGTGTAAAAAAATTTTATTTTGTAAATGTATAATTGAAAATAAGTATGAAAAATAAATTAAATTAAATTAAATTAAAGAGAATCAAAGAAGGGCTAAGTATTGAAGACAAGACTTCAACATATTTTGAAATCATGGGAAAAGAAAATCGCTCCTAAACGCGATAAAAAACAATAATTAATGATATAAATATAACATTACATAATTGTCTAAATTTTTAAATAAAGTGATTCAATAAAAATATCATGTTTTCTCAATTTGAATTTTCAAATCTCAACCTAGAGCTTCAATTGTTTTAGATCTTTGAATAAAGTTTAATTTGACTATTTTTTTCAAGAATTTGCATCACTACTTGCAGTATATATTGCCATAATTCATCGAACCAAGCACAATGATTTTTCCTAGTGTATCTAAACAAGATTTTTGTTTGGATTGATGATGTAGGGTTATGTGTGTGGGTGACATTGAATAGTCTAAATCAATAGAGCTGTTCATGAAGACTCTATTATTGTAAAAATTACCAGTACTCTCCTCCAAAAAAACTGGAATGGCCCACTTGATGTCTCTTTTTTGCCTCATGTGGGATTCAAACTTTCAATCACTCTTTGATGATTGGGCATATCATATCACTAAAACCAATCTGTCACTCACCCCATTTTTTTTTCCTTTTTTTTTTTCCAGTAATTTTTACTCCTTGGCAAACATTTTTTTGGAATTTAATCTCCCACTAGTGGCTAATCAAACATGTTTATTACATAAATTGACCCACTTTTTGCTCATATCATCATTGTTTTTACCTTTTATCATCACTAATTAATCTTTATTATCAGGTTAAATAACACACTGTCCCTACTTATAAATTACCTTGGGGCTGAGAGGTAATCTAATTTGGAGCCATTCTATAGTAAGATCATATCCTTGTAAAATAACAACCAATTAGCAACTTTTTTATTTTACAAATAAAAGTTACTTATTTTAACAGTAATGTAACTATTATTTTATGATTCAGTATTTATTCTACATGTCATTAAATGTGCTGAATCTTCATTCCTAAGTATTGTGGCTGATCACTTTATAGAAAGTTCAGAGGCAATGAATAAGGGTGGGGTGGGGTGAGGACTAAATGAATAAAAGTTGAATTATTTCATCTCTTTTGGTTTTGCTAAGGATGTAAGAAGAAAAAAGGGAGAATTTGATCCACAAACAACATTATTTTGTGAGGACATTACCTTCTAAAAAATTGACAAGTGTCTTTCCAATTTGAACTAAAGTAACATGGGCAAAAGCAAAAGATATTTTTTCTTCGCTTTGTTTTCCCTTTTAATGAGAAATCCAAACACTAAATCAATGAACACGTATGTTTCCATTTCCTTCCAATCAAATCCAAACATTTCATAATTTACTATATATAGATTGGCTCGACGTCTACCTAACGTTGTATCAACAAAAAAGATAAGATTGTGAAATGATAAAGGGATTATGATTTATGAGTACCAACATCTTTATCATTATGAAAGTTAAATGTTATCTCACACAAAAGATATGTTCGTCTATTGGGTTCACTCGTTCTCTGGTGGTCCAAATTAAAGTCAAAAAGCGCTACAATTTTTTCTTTCATATAATCGTACACAAACTTTTCTTTTCCTTTTTTCCTGCAAAATTATAACTTAAAATGATCAAACATCACCTTTAAAAAATCCAACTTTATTTGACAAATAATTTAATTATAAACTATAATGGCTTATGATTCGATATGCAAAATCTGATAATGCATAAGAAGACTTGCTTTGCCCAACTTTGGCACAAATGAATTTAAAGAAAGTAACCTAACTTTATTTTTAGCATATAAAAGAGGGACATCTCCATGTTTTATAATTAACCAATGGTATTGAGAATTAAAGATAGTATAATTACTGATTAAAGTATGTTATCATGTTGGTATCAAACCTTGCTTTAATAGGGCCATTAAAGAAAGAAACCGCTTTAACTGAAAGAACATATCAATGACTAAATTAAACGTGGAGGAATCTAGAGGTCTAAGCATAGGGCAAAGGGGGGGTTTTAGAAACTTTATTTCCTCTCACAACTTCTCATCAATAATTTTGGGGATAAATTTCATTAGGATTCCCGACCTTCCATAAGTGTGGTACCTATATTCCCAACTTATCATTTGTTCCACCCGTATCTACAACTTTCTAAAGTTGTGACACTCATGTCTCTAACAGAAAATGTCTATTTCAAAGTTAATGATCAAATGACACTCACGTAATGTCGGAATGTGTTGAAGAAAGAGTATATGCTTCATGAATACCTAGAAAATCTACCTTCTTTGAAAATCTAAATGATAGTTGCCACGGATAACCCTAAGATGATCAGTTTATGGCTATTGAGAACTAATTAAATAATGTGATTCTGTTTCTCAATCTCCGTGACTTGCTCTCCTACCGAACAAATGCGGAAAGATTAAAAAATCAGTCATTTACAACATCGTTTGGATGGTTTTGGAGTAAATGAAGTACTTTTCGATAGTTTAACATTTTAGTTTGACATCGTGAGAGTGTTACTCAATCATATAAGTTCAACATAATGATTTTTACTAGCGAGTATATGGGGTATCTATTCATGCTCAAATATACCCTAATTTTGCCATGCTCTTTGATATCTTTTTACCCAAATGAGATTATTGTTGTTAATGCAACCACAATACATTCTCATGACAAAATTTAATCTTCGCTAAAAATTAGAGCGCAGTCTTCAATCAATTACATAATATGACTTGAATCTTTTACTTATTTTTTTTACAATCTTTTTTTTTTTTTTTTCATCAGTCTATGACATAATGACTTGAATCTTTTGCTTATGTTTTTTACCATCTATTTTTAAAAAAAAATAAAAAATAAATAAAATTTTGTAGCACCTTTTGAATCTTCTATGGATCAAAAATTAAAGTTTAAGCCATATGCATGAAAACAAAATGTATATAAATAGTAGTGGAAAAATATTATCATAACGATACTCTGTCATACACGATTCAGCAGATCTTGTCAGCTATAATATAAAGCTACAAGCATAAAACAAAACATTTTGACTTGATATCACATGGGTTTGCAGAAGTTCATATCATTATAAACAGTAACTTGCTATTTGTGTATCAAATTTGGCGTTTTTTTTATTCTTTTTAGTGTCAATCTAAATATATTATAATATGGAAGAATAGTTGTATTCTGTTCAAGAACTGCTTCGAGCAATTGCCTTTTGTGATTTATTAATGGCCGCTACAAAATCAGCGGGCCCTTTTTTTTTTTTTGTCAACTTTGGCTTTTACATAACATCTCGAATGTATTTATTCGTATTTCCCTTATTCCATGTCATGATATTCTTTAAAGTGACAAAAAAGAATTTGTTTTCTTGAATATATTATGACATTGATAAACAAAGATAAATTGAACTAGTCATGTTGAACTCAAAATCCGGTGGGACAGTTGTTAAGAGATGAAGTCAAGTTACCGTCCAACAATAAAGATATGCCTTTGGAATGAGAGGTGGTGTAATGGTGGCATACACACTTGTAGAACAAAGTTGATGAAGAATAAGAAAAATCAACAATGATAATGAATTGCTGTCCTCAAACAATATTATTCGCTATCGGGATAAGTGCTTGAAGACTTTTATGGCAAATAGTTTGTAAGAGAGATCAAAACCTTAATCCAAGTTTGAATCAAGTAAAACAAAACTTGAAAAATGAACTTAAGAACAAAATATAAAAACTTGGTTTGGTCTTTGATTTGGATACAAGTGATATGCATTTGATGTTAAAAATATTTTTTCCAACATCAAAACATCCATATATATAATACTACAACCTCCATGAACGAAAATGTGTAAAAGAAAATCCAAAAAGGTGTGAAACACTTCAAAATGACACCATAAATTCAAAGCCCAACGACTAGAATTTTGTACTTGCGATCGCCCAATACAAAATCGGGCTATCACCCAGTTCACTTATTAAGCTTCTATTTTAGTTTTGTGTAGCTAGGCGATTGCCCAACTTTAATTTTGTTTTTCATACTCTGGCTCCAATGGGTTTTCTCATAGATGATCTACTTTCATCACCTTCAAATCACCCTCATAATATATGTTGAACAATATTCCAACGCTCCCCCCACTTAAATATATAATGAGTTCAAACTCAAATTTAACAACACTTATGCATAGAGTATGTATATCTTTCGATTTGAATCCAACTTTAGCTTAAATCTCACAAAGAAATCATCAAAATCATAGGCAGTATGAAAGCTTTGAACATATTATTCATTGTGATGATATCGGTGCAATCACACACATAAGCATCAAGTATATCAAGTTCCACACACAATCTCGTTTAGCGCTTTTATGGCCTTGCGCTTCTCTTATTTATAAACTTTTAAGAGAAAAAAATCCAACTTTCTATTGAGGCGACACCAATTCGAAATTTATATAGGTAAAGTTCTTGAAATATCTTTGTTAGTTTTAGAGATACTTGATCTACCTAGTGTGGTATCAACTCGACTAATATCTTTCATTTTGAATGTGAAAAATGGAAACCTCTTAGTTTCAATTATACCTTGCATTTAATTGCTCACAATCAACATGTAATCCATGTATATACAAATAAGTACAACATGATTATCAGAGACTTTTGAATATAAACATTTATCAATACTATTATGCTTAAATCCAAAAAACATTATCGCTAAGTTAAAACTTTCATGCCATTTCTTTAGTACTTGTTTTAATCCATTTAAGGATTTTATTAGCTATTGCTTCTTGAAAAGTTTTAGGATCGGTTTCCACTTGAAGAACCTACAGAGAAGCTATTGTGACGCTCTTCTCATTTTCCTCAACCAAATAGAAGGAAATAAGTCGAGAATCAAAATTTATCTGATCCTAACAATTTCTCCTTTCGAGCTCTTTTTGCTTCTACGAAGCTCACTTGTTTCAACATACTCGAAAGATGTTTCTACTTGTGATCTTGTAGAACTTGGAATCTCCACTTGATGTTCCCTTGAAGAATTATTATCTTAAGATAACATATTCTCAAAGAACATTACTTCACAGGATTCAATAATAACAATGGTTTCTAAGTTCATAAACGATATGCCTTGTTATTTTTGGCATATCCTACAAAAGGACATTTGATTCCTCTAGGATTCAACTTAATAGTTTTAAGATCCGTATTCTTACAATAGGCAAGACACCTCCACACTTTAAAATAAGCAATGTTTGGTTTTCTCCCTTTACACAATTCATAGGGAGAAACCGTAAATCTTTTAAAAGGATTCATATGAACTATGTGACATGCACTTAATAAAGTTTCACCACATAAGTTAGATGTCAACTTAGTATTTATGATTTCAATCAGTATCATATTCTTTTCCTCAGGCACACCATTTTGTTTGAGTATTCCGGTGCACTATATTGATGTATTATGTCATGTTATTCACAAAAAATAAAAAAAAAAGATTAAGTTCATTAGAAACGTATTCACATCCCCTATCACTTCTAACAAATTTAATCTTTCTATTTAATTATTTTTCTACTTCAGCTTAATATATCTTTAACACGCTAAAATTTTCATCTTTATGTTTCATCAAGTAGACATAACAAAATCTCGAGTGGTCATCTATGAATGTTATCAGAATAATTCCATTTAATTCAAATATATCAGAATAAATTGAGTCTAACAAGTTAGATGTTCTTTCAACATTATGAAAATGATTCATAATCATTTTAGATTTAGTACATAATTCACATTTATGTTCCACAACATGGGCTTTGCAACTGCCCTCATGAGAATGTTCATTCTCATCTTGTGCCCTTGATCCTTCCGCAATTCGAAGATGTTTTTGAATATCTTTCAAGAATTGGGAATTTTGAAGTATTTTATTCCTATAACCTTTCCATGAAAATGGCAATTTCGTAATTATTGTACCAACTTGGAAGGTTTCAAGAAGATCAATCTTCACGACCTTCATTATGTTGACAATGACTTGTAACTCATGGACTTATCCTAATAAAGGTAAGTTATCCAACGATTTGAAATCAAAATATTTAGAAATCAGAAACTTTTTGGTGCTTTCTTCTTCGGTCTTGTGTTTAGTTTCCAACAATTCTCATATCTCATTTGTCGAGGTGTTATTTATATAGAGATCATAGAGACAATCGGAGAGAGTGTTCAGAATGTATCATCTACATATCAATTTATCTTCTTCTTTCTTTCCCCCTTTATTTCATGGGTTTCATTCGAGATTGGTTTCGATAATGTTGCTAAGTCCAAATACAAAATGTAGAAGATCTTCCATGTTGTAAGAGAAACTTCAATTTGTCCTTCTATCTTGTAAAGTTCGACTCATCATCTTTATCATAGCCATGGTTGTCTCATTCTTCATATTAATCGTTGTCCTCAAATGATATTTGTCATCACTAGGATAAGTGTTTGAAGGCTTTCGTGGCAAATAGTCTGCACGAGTAATCAAAAATCCAAGTTTGAATCAAGCAAAACAAAACTTGAAAAAAGAAATTAAGAACAAAATATAAAACTTGGTTTAATCTTTGATTTGGAAACAAATGATGTGAATTTGATGTTAAAGATATTTTTTCCAACATGAAAACTATCCATATATATAATACTACAACCTCCATGCACGAAAATGTGCAAAAACAAGCCAAAAAGGTGTGAAATGCTTCAAAACAACCTCAAAAATTGAAAACTTAACGGCTAGATTTTAGTACTAGGCAATCAACCAGTACACTTATTAAGCCTCTGTTTTTGTATTGTATAGCTCAGCTTTAAATTTATTTATTTTTTCCTTTCGTTTTTTTCTTTCTTTGTCTCAAATTGGTTTTCTCATGCATGATCCACTTTCATCATTTTCAAATCACTCTCATAATATATGTTGAACAATTTTCAAACAATTTCATTGCTCAAGTCAAGTTTAGATTAAGTATCGAAAGATAAATGACAAAGTATGGTTTCGTTTGGAATTTCACATACCTTTCATCTTGAGTTTTCTCGGGTATTTATAGGTGAAGAACTTGAAGTAAAAATGTAAAAAAAACTCTTATTATGTTTTATCTCCTCTACCAATCGTAGGGGTGTCAATTGAGTTGAGCGGCTCATGGGCTCGACTCAAAAAGTGACCGTTTGATCACTTTTTGAAAACCAACGGTTACAAAACTTTCACAAAATTATCATTTTTTTTCAAATCTATGAATACTCTTCATTTCAACATATTTTTTCACAGCAATTCTCTACGATCTATCTTCTACATTTTATAATCTAAATTATTCACTCTCAATTAAATTCCTAATTAATTATTACATTATTCAATTATCAATCTATTTAATTCATCGATTTAATTTCTTATTCTATATATTATCACATACAAATGGATTCCAATTCGTATGTTGAGGGCTTATTTGGTGGCAACTCACCATTGACTTCACAATCCCAGTTCCATAATCGTTTTTTCGGTCTCAACGACATCCCCATTCTTGACGATTTGGATGTCGACGATGTGCATGAGAGTAGTCATCCAATTAATTTAGATGACATTGATGAATAATAAGCAGAACCAAAATCGAAATACCCGATACAAGAGGAAAGTAAAAAACTAAAAAGACTACAAAGTGTTGGAAACACATCAAATTAGTTCCACGGGTCACACAATCTACAAAGTCAAAGAATGTAAATCGGTTTGTAAATATTGCTAAACAAAATTGGCGTGTTAAAAGAGAATCGGAACTATCCACCTCAACCGTTGAAATCTTCGGCCAAAAAATGGACTTATTAGCCAAATACAAACACAACTTCTTCCCGGTACTAATTCTTCTACACTAAGAACAAAGATCTTTTCGGAAGAAAATTGTCTTGAAAGAATGGGGAAGTTCATTATCATTGTTGAGCTACTGCTAAACATGGCGGACAATCAACAATTTCACATCGTTCATGCAAAATATCTTTAACTAAGGTAAGTAGGGATAAGTCGAAATACTTTTCGTTTTGATTGCATTGATTATTTCATTAGCTACAAGAAACAAACATGATTTACAAAAATATGGTGGTATTATATCATTTACATCGGATATATGGAAAGAAAAAATGTTATATAGTTGCAACTGCTAATTTAATAGACCCACTTTGGATAAAGCATAAAAGAATATTTGATTTTAACATAACTGAGTTCCTCACAATACTAATAACATATTTAATGTCATTATGTAAATTATAAAAGAATATCACTGGGAGTCTAAAATTCGTAATTTTACGTTTGATAATGCTAGTGTTAATAACTTGTTACTGATAAATTGTGCACAGTTCTTAGTTTAGATTTTCATAGTTTCTTATTATATTAGTTGTGTATGTCACATATTTAATTTAATTGAACAAGATGATATGAAACATATTAGTGAACAAATGGGTAGAACTAGGGATGCAATAGTATATATTACTATATCTCCAAGTAGAAAACAAGCATTCGAAGAATATTGTGCTCAATTTGATATGTAATCCAAAAAAAATTATAACCGACGAAGGGCATAGGTAGAACTCGACTTACTTATTACTCAAATCTTGTAAGCTATGAAGTTCTAATTACTGAATTTTATAATTCAAAACATACAAGAAAAGAGTTGGACTCATGTTCTAACATAAATTAATTGGAAATTGGCTTTTAACGTTAAAAGATTTCTGACGTGTATTTATAATTCTAAAAATAGATTATCTCGGGTATAATACCACACTAGTTCTAAAGTTCTTGGACGGCTTTTTGTTATTGCAAGAACTTTCAAAAAAATATAGAAATGGTCCCTACTTTACCGAAGTATTATTTTCTATTAAACTAAAATTTAGAAAATACTGAGAAGACCTACCTATGTTATATCTTTTAGCATGTGTAATGGACCCTAGGTATAATTTGAAATGCACAAAACATGTTATAAGAAAAATCAAATACTTTAAAATTTGATGCTCCTATCACATGTTCTAATTTGGAGAACATATTAACTTCAATGTATGAATTGTATACACAATGATTGGGTGAAAATATTAGTCGGGCGCTCTCCATACCCCTTAAATCTAATCTTGAAGAAGATGACGAGGAAATATTGAATTTATTTATAGAATTTTGATGCTTGTTCTTTTAGTATGTCTCTTGCATATAATCAAAGTACATCGGATGTATGTCCAGCTGAATGCCTGAAGAATTAAATCGACATTTTATTCATAATGACTTTGGATTTACTTGATTTTTTAAAGACGTCACAAACACAGATATCCTATTGTTTTTGTGATAACACGCGATCTATTAACACCTCCAGTTAACACTATATCACTAAAATATGCTTTTAGTGCAAATGGTTGAGTTCTGTTCAATTTCAGGAACTAACTTAAAGAAGAGATTTTGGAAAGCTTAATCTGTAATAAGATACTCATTATCGAATGCAAACTAAGTACTCGAAATTGCATGTAGCCAGGAAATTGATATTTAATTTCTTCTTATTTATCCTTTGTTATTTTCTTAATAATATTCTTTTTTTAAAAAAATTGTACAGGTAACAAGTTATTTGTGTGCAATTTTAACTCTGCCTACTCAAAAATCAAATATTGAGTCCCAAGTCTAGACAAAATAAGAGTGTTTCCAAAATAAAGAAGTATGATGAGCTCAAGGCCCAAGCTCAAGGACGAATTGAGCACGAGCTATGCTTATCCTCTAACGAGTCTATGCTCGACCCATTGCCAACACTAGTCGATGTAGCTTTCATTTTCCTTTTTGTGCTTATGATAGATGGCACCCATTCTTGCTTACTCTGATGATTGAACTAATTAGGTATTTATGGAAGGCAAAATTTTTGATATTAGCCTAATATTGAATAGGTCACATGATAAAAGGACAACAATTTTTCAGCTAGTGGGTTCAAAATATTGTATACCTTCGGAATGATACATGATGCTTCCCATTAGGATGATTTTCAATGTGGTTCCACCTTGGATGGTGTGGTGCAAATTTTCAAGACTGTAAAACAACCACCCAACAACACGTGTCCTTAGTAGAACTAGAATTGTAATGATGAAGGCGAAAATATATTGAAGGGACAAAATATACATGTAATTTGTTTATTAAAAATTTCAAGAATTTCTACAATTTAAAGAAAATTTCAAATGTTATCGGAACAGTCTCCATGAGCCTTTCACCCTCTTGGCTCCACCACTTTTGACTTAGCAAACTAACCTCCAGGTAAACACAAAACAATGCTTTTTTAATGTCTAAATATTGTTACAAGCTAAACTTACGTGGCATAAATGACCACGGAAGGACATTAGAGGGTTGAAGTGGACAGCCAAAACAACACCGTTACTAGGCAAAAATAGAATAAGCCTTTCCATAGTCGTGATGTGAACCCACGTAGCAACTGAAGCTACAAAACCCGCATAAGATTGATTTAATCCCAAGAAATCCAAGAATCAATATTTAACCTTGATTCAAAAATATTGAATCAAAGAACAAACACACTTGCCGGCAATATGTTGACCCCATGATTGCAAAACTCAAGAATCTTACTCGTTGTACTTGAACACCACAAGAATTAATCTTGATAAGTTCAAAATTAATCGAATGGAGAACAAAAAGAAAGCAACAAGCCTGCAAATTGTGCGTTTTATAATGAAAATAATAACCCTATTTATATGAAATCCCTAAAACCCTAGTAAAAATGAAATTAAACTCTAAATATAACAAAAGATATCACAAAATAGAGTTTTAACTAATATAGAAGACTACGCAAAATTTGAAAAATTTGTATCCGGAAATATACTATGCGGCTGCATAGTGTAATTCTATGCAGTCACATAGACCAACTGATGTCATTCTCTATGGTTTCGGTAAATCCTATGAGGTCGCATAGTTGTTACATCCAGTTTCTTTGTCAATTGCTTGAATCAAGTTGTTCCACTTCGTTTTCGTTTCATTTCCCATGCCCAACATGAAACTTATCTATTTGCTTGTCGTGATCAATGGTTCGTCCACCATGGCTTGAGCAAGTAGTCTTATTGCTTCATTGACCAGCTTTGCCTCGACCTAGTCATAGGCCCTTCATCAATGATAAATGAGTCTTTGCCCGATATGCCCTCGTATCATGGATAAAATTGTTTTACTTCATTTCATCTCCCATGTTCAATATTAAACTTATCCCTTTGCTTGTAATGACGACCCAAATTGTAGCCATTGGTTTCAATCCTTGCAATGGCGTGGAATGGTCCATCTACTATAGGATGTAATTTTGACCTTCTTTGCATTCGAACAAGTCATTTTTACCTAAGCACTCAAACCCAATCACCTGATTTGAATACTTTACGCTTCTTTCTATGGCTACCATTAGATAAATATAATTCAATTCCCTACTCTCCATCTAAATTATGACTTAAAATAATAGTTAAAGGAATTAAATCAAACAAAGGTAATAGATTTAAACCATAAACCATATATAGTATAAGTAATAGATGATACTAAATTGATTCCCAACATATTCCATACATTCGAATCAAAATAGTTACGGATTTCAAGATTGAAATATAGATTCTTATGTCTCAAATCACCAACAATGCACCCCAATTGTCTATCATGCTCAATTAATTTCTAGCAACATACAAGAATGTCATTAACTAGTAATTGATGGCATATTGATGCATATGACAAATGATTTATTACTCTCATTAAATTCTCTACTTGAATCGAATCAATTGGATACTCAATGGGTGGTACTAAATAATTCTTCATGGAACGACTTTTTGAGTTCCTATAATAAAGAAACTAGGGATGGATTTGTTAGTTCTCATTAAAGCCCTCTCAATCTCACTATATTTTGTATAGAAACTCACTTTTAATTTTTCTCTCTTCTCGGTAGTTTCTCTTTCTTCTCTCTTATGGCTCTGCTTTTTTTTCCTCACAATTAGTCATTTCTCTATCTTCTCTCCTAATCTCCTTTCACAATTCTTTGTTTTTCTTTTCTTCCTCACCTCTCATTCTCAATTGGTCTTCATAGACATATTGTAGTATTAATGGTACACGAGTAATAACTCTCCAATCTTTTACAAAGTTGTACTTATTCTTGAATCCATTATGTTTTACCTTCCTATCATACTGTCAAGACCTTTCCAACAAAATGCCAACATGCATGAGAACTACATCATACATCACTTCATCACTATACCTCATAATTGAGAAATTCACTAAAACTTGCCTACATACTCTATCCTCTCTACATTCATCTAACCACTACAATTTGTAAGGTTTATGATGTTTTATCGTAGTCAATCCTAATTTCTCAACAAGTGTAGTACTAGCAATATTAGTACAATTACCCCCATCAATAATCAAATTACATACCTTATTTTTAACATGGCATCTAGTATGAAAGTTGTTATCCCATTGCTTTTCACATCATCCAATTTAATTTGTGTAATGAGAGCAAGCATCACTATAAGTAACTCTTCTCCTAGCAGATACTCTACTCCATCACCATTACTAGCATCCTCTAATATAGGCATATCATCAACATCAACATCACTATCACTATCACTCACCACATTTCCATTATCTCGTAAAATCATTGCCTTTTGTTTGGACATTGAGAAGCAATGTGCCCAATCCCAAACACCTAAAGCATTTGATATCCCGATTCTTAGAAGTTTGGGAATCAATTTTTGGTGTAAATTTGCTAGCATCTTCCCCATTTTTCTTTGATATCTCAATTTCACCTTTTGAAATAGTCGCATCACCTTTATTGTTATCCCATTTCAGTTTCCAAGAAGAGTTCGAACCCGATGAATATCTAGCTATCTCATTCCTCTTCAATTGTCTTTCCACCTTCATATCTACATGTAGCATCTCTTCCAACTCCACATAATGTTGCAACTTTACCACATTAGTTATCTCCCTATTCAAACCATCAAAAACCGGGTCATGGTGGCCTCCTTGTCCTCCTCAACATTCACTCTAATCATAGCAATCTCCATCTTCTTATGATAATCCTCCACACTTCGAGAACCTTGGTAGATGTTTTACATTTTTTGATGAAGCTCCCTATAATAATAATAATAATAATAATAATACACGAACATCTTCCTCATGATAGCCTTCAATTCTTTCTATGTATTAATAGGCCTCTCACAGTTCCTCCTCCTAGATGTTACTTAATCCCATCAAATGATAGCATAATTGGTAAATTCAAGTATCGAATTCTTCACCTTTTTTTCCTCCGAGTAGTTGTGGCAATCAAATATTAACTTTACTTTCTTTTTTCACTCCAAGTATGCATCCTGATCATCCCTTCCTTTGAATGAAGGAATTGTAATTTTGATATTTCCCATACTTTTATCAACACCATTGATAAGAATGAAAAATGCATACTTTTCTCTCCTTATTTTACGCGCTCGTATGATTATTTTGTGCCAAAATGTATTATTAACCTGATATTTTGATTTAGGTGGAAATTTAATGGAGATAGCGTAATTTGGAAGAAATAGGTGAAAAGGGACCAAAGTTCAAGGAAATGAAAGTTCAAGGACTAAAGTGCAAACAAATGTTGTGTCAAACCAAACGATGAAGATTTGAAAGTACTAGGAGTCAATTGGTTGAGAGAAGACGTTGAAGGGATTAAATATCGTCAAAGTATGATCACACATCAATTTTCCTCCGAAAAGTTATGCACCTGTTTTAGCATCATATTG
>CAIGRP010063893.1:0-29904 GCA_903798385.1 Fraxinus cuspidata | reverse complement strand
TCCGTAGGAGACGAAAATTCGTTCTATCCTGGGAAACGATTGCTGAACACCTTTAGCACCTGTGAAGGCAGCAAATTCGTTTTAAGGAGACATCGTGAATTCGGTGGGCTCGAATCATACTGCTACCATTTCGACCTTACTGTTACGCTGCCAAATTATTTAAGGTAATTTCATCACAATTTTTTAAGAAGGCTTGTGTATTATCTGACAACAACATAAAGTTATAATTCATTATTTTAAAGGCACGCTTTATTAGTTGAAATCATCTTTAGGTGAAAATTTGAATAACATAAGCTAAAAAAAAAAAATTTAAACATTTCCTACCAAACAAATAACCAGGATATTTTTTATTTGATGAATAAATGTTTGAAATAGAACGAGAACGAAATAAAATAATGTGACACAATATTGCAAGAAAATTGACAATTTGTATTTCTGATATAGTCTTGTTTCTTATTCTTGAAATAGATTGAGAACAAAAGAACAAATTGTGACACAATATTGCATGTAAATCGACAATTTGTGTTTATGATATTTTTTTGTTCCTAATTTTTAATAAGGAAAAACACCGAGTTAACTTGAATTCTATATGTATATATTTGAAAACTTCTAGTAGTTCTTAGTTTATACGTAGACGATATCAATATATACCTTTCTTATAGGAGAATTAGAAGTAATGCAAGACCGATAACAGCAATTAGTGAAGTGAACACTTTAAAATTCGGTTTTTTGCAATACAACAAAATTAATTAGGTAGAATATTTTTGCTACACTATACAGTTGTATCTTTTTACAATTCTTGTTTTTTAAATTTGAGTTATGAAAAAGGTTTATGTTCAAAGATAAGTAGTAGATGTGCAACTCATGGTGTTACTTTTGTGTAATTGATCAAGGGTTTAAGTGTCCTATAAAAATAGTAGTAAATGTGCATCTTTTGTGCAAGTAGATGTGCTATTTTTATTCTCTTTTATGGAAGGAGAACAAGAAAATGTATCAAACGTGAAACCTTTGTGTCATTGTGGTAGGGTTCATGTGTTCTAAAAATAGTAAAAGTTTAAACATTTGTTTCCATAGGTTTTGTTTTGTTTTGTTTTTTGTTGAGATCCAAAAACATTATTTTATTTTGAATCTAAGCTTTCTCGGTTCCAAGTTTTAAACCAATTTCCACTATTTCTGAAGCTGTAAATCAAAAAATTTAAACAAAGAGACAAGACTTCAATTAAAATCTTGTGATATCAGTTGATACTTACCTTCCTTTATCTGTATATCTTATGAATTCTAGCAAGAAATCATCCTTCAAATAACTTGGTGTTTTCCTCTTCTTCAAGCCCTTGATATTCCCACTGGTATTCTGGAAATACTAGATGAAGATTGTATAGCTGGAGTTGGCACAGGAGGTGGAAAAGGTGCTCGCAGAGGAGTTGGCACTGGATTTTATGGGACAAAGTCAGAACACCAGCTCGCAAAGGAGTTGGCACGGGATTTGACCCGAGCTGGCTCGAGAGTTTGTGAAAATGCTGAATTTTTTTTCTTCAGATTTTCACAACAACGTGTTGCAGTTGCTAAAACCAATCCCCCACAGATTTTCGTCTCCTCGAGTTTCCTTAGCATTTGATAATCCAACTTTTCAAAACATGTAATTAAGAACAAAGCTTCACATGCATAAGGTATGTATCATTATTATTCAATAATCAAAATAAGTTATAGCTTTCTTAGAAAAAAGGAACCAAAGAATACTTGGCAAAGTTGAAAAAACAAAGAGTAATATACAAGTAAGGAAAAGAAAAAAAAAGAAAAAAAGTACAAAGTTATTATTTTTAATTTCAAAGGCATGCTTTATTAGTTGAAATCACTTTTTAACAAACATTTGAATAACATAAACTAATGGTAAAGATTTTTAAGAATTTATACCAAACAAATAACCATTAAATTTTTGGTTAGATGTATAAATGATTGAAATAAAATGAGAACAAAAGAACAAATTGTTAGAAAATATTGCACGTCAATTGACAATTTGTATTTTTTATATTGTCCTCTCTTATTCTTAATAAGGAAAAATATCGTGTTAGCTTGAATATTTAAGCACTATTAGTACAGAACATTCCTGTGTTTAATATTCATCGTGTAAAACATTCCCATCTTTCTCCCCTATTTACACATTTTATTATGAAAATCATCATTTTCATCCAATTTCTCAATAAAAAGTTGTAAAATGACGAATATATCCTCTTATTTAAATAAAAGAAAAATAAAGAACTAACTGCAACCATAATCCCAATCTTTTGAAAAAAAAAAAAAAAGTGTAATGAGTTCCAAATAAATTAGAAATAAAAAATAAATATCTTTCTTTCTCCCTTCTCCTCCACCACCTGATTAAAGAACTAATCCCACATTTTCCCCTCAATTTCATACTCAAATTATCAATTAATTCTACTCAAATCCGTTCAATTTCTGCACGATTGGCAGCCCAACAGGCAGCTTCAGCTTTTCCTGTTAATTAATGGGATAATTGTGGAAAATTTAGGTGTGTAGATTGCCCCTGAGGTGCAATACACCTACATCATATGCCATAGTTGCCATTTCAGGAGTCTCAAAAACTCCCTAGCCAGATTTGAGTTTTCTTACCTAGCTATAGAATTTCAGACACCCCCAGTAGGTCCGTCCAAGTCTCTGTATTCCCTATTGGGTGGTGGTGGTGATTGTGATGGTTATGGTGATGGGCTTAATACCTTTGCAACTGGCGCATTCCCAGCTCCAACTCATTATGTGGCCAGTGGCTCTAATGATACGGTCAAGCAACCCTAGTAATTATATTGTTCCAATCAGAGTGTTAGGTTTTTAGTTGTATGACGATTACAAAATGATTATTATAAAAGAATATGATTGTTTTGAAAGAGTTTTAAAAGTCAAAGAATCTTTTGAAGTGTTGTAAAGATGAATTAGGAGTCTTTTGATTTGAATGTGGTACAAGGAGAAAGAGTCGTCGGATTTACACTAGCCTACCACCAAGCTGATGCTCCAGTGTCCAAAGCAGATTGTCGTCCGTCTGTCGCCCGCCTCTCGCTCGAACGAGGCACCTTTTACTCGCTTGGCGCTCGAGCGACAGTGTTTTTTGAGAAACCCTAATTTGTATATTTTAAGAGTTCTATCTATCATATACTACTCAAATACTTTTTATTATAAATACCCAATGTCCATTATGTTTTTCGGGGTGGTTGTTCATTATTTCTACCTTCATTACATTCTTTGGAGATCAATCAAAAATTCTATATCTTGAGATCAATCAACCACAAGTTGGAAAAAATTTCAAAATCATATGATCCAAAACACCCACTTCCTAGATACAATCAGGAATGTATTTTCTCAATAGTTTTCATATGTTGCTGAAAATTGATGGAGGTTGGACCAAAAATATAGGAAGAGTACAAGAACAATGAGTTTTTAGTGATCCACATGAGATAGATAATTCCAAAAGATCAGGGAGCAGGTGTGAGTGAAGCACGTTTCTGCGGGTCTTAGATTTTGCGAATTAGATCAGCAAATCTAGTGAGTTTTTTTCGGTTGGATCATATTGCAAGTTCTTATTGTCTATAGTATAAATTATTAGCTTGGTCCCAGAGTTTTGACCTAGATAAGGATTTTCCCTGTCAACAAATCTTATGTTATTTACTTCTTTAATTACTATTGTTTCAACATGTGACAAAATTGATTTGATTGACTAAACATCTAAAACAATAAAAAAATAACTTGTTGCTTTAGATTTGTAATTTTAATTCCGTGTTATTCAGCTATTAAGTGATTTTAGGGTCAACCTAGTAACTCTCAAGTGGTATCAGATCCCAAATTTGATTCTTAACCTTAGTTTTCTAGATGAGTAGTTCATTATCTGTCTTGCCATATTTTGATGGCACTAACTATGCCTATTGAAAAGTTAGAATGAGAACCTTCCTAAAATCGATGGATGAACATATTTGGTTGAGTGTAGTAAATTGTTGGATTGCCCCATCTATCATAGTTGCAGGTATAGTTACCCCTACTGATATTTCAATTTGGTCTAAGAAAGATTTAGATTAGTTCAATTGAAACAGTAAATTGCATCATGCTCTATTTATGGTTGTGTCACCTGAAAAATATAGGCGTATGTCTATGTGTAAGGTTGCTAAGGAGGTTTGAGATATTTTACAGACCACTCATGAGAGAACTCAGGTTGTTAAGAACTCTAAGTTACGGATGTTGACCACCATGCTTGAAGAGATTAAGATGAAGGATGATGAGACATTCGATGACTTTTACTCGAGTTTAAATGACATAGTTAATTATAGCTTCAACCTAGGTGAGGGGATTCCCAAGTCGAAGATTGTCTAAAAAATCCTCATATACTTACCTGAGAGATTTATGTATAAAGTTACGGCTATCGAGGAGAGTAAGGATTTAGATACTGTTAAGATTGAAGAATTGGTTGGATCTCTCCAAACTTATGAACTCACAATATCTCAACCTAAGAAAACCAAGTCAATAGCCTTGAACTCTGTAGGGAAGAAGAGTATGATTCTTTTGATTTGGAATCACTTAATGATGAGGAAATATTATACTTTGTTAAGAATTCTCAAAAAATATTTAGAAATAAGAAGAAGACTAAAGAGAGATATATATGTGATTTTAGTGAGTCTAGAAAGAGATCTAAATTTATGAGATGTCATAAGTGTTAAGGTTTTGACCACTATAGAGGTGAGTTTCATAATGGTAAGAGAAATCAAGGTAAATCTATGAATGCAATTCTCACTGATGACGAGTCTAACTTGGATAATCAAAGTAAGATGTCCATTCATGATGGAAAGTTTCTGGCCTTCACTGTTATGATTAAAAGTGAATCTGATAAGGACAGTGAAATGGTTGAGGAAGTTGATAGTGGTGAGCAATTTGAGAAAGATTCTAAAGATGAGGAAGAGATTTGTGAGGCTTATTAAAAATTATTTGAAGATAGTCTTAAAATTAAAAAGGTGAATAAAGACGTGCTTAAGAAGGTCAATAAATCTGACCTAGTTAGAGAGAAACTTGTAGCTGATTTTTAGGAGCCTACCTTGTGCCTCAATAAACTAGATACTGTGAATCAATCCCTAGAGTTAAGATTAAGGATTTTTTTAGGTGAACTTGAGAAGCCCTCTAGGAGAGTTAGTGAGCTAACAATTGAGAATGATAAATTAGAAATCCAGGTTAAGAACATTGCGAGTGAACTTGAACATCCAAAATCTCAATTTCTTGCTTTATCTAATGCATCTGAAAAACTTGATAATATTTCTGGGGTTGAACAAGCCTACTGGGAATATGGGAGGTCTAGGATATAAGCAGACCGATCATAATATGGCTAGTACTTCCAAGGCTATTTTTGTTCCTGCCATCAACCAGCCTATTAGATAGCATAGGACCTACAAACCTAGGAATATATATCAGCGACCACATAACTTTAGACCTAAGTTTATCCCTACTTGTTTCAATTGTAGTGAGTTAGGACATATAAGACCTATGTGTCATAAATTTTTGAATAGAAATAGAAATCATAATTCCACTAGAGTTAGAAATCAGGATTTTGATGGTCGGATTGACTTCCTTACTAATCAAGTAAGTCATTTGATCAAGTTACTAACACAGTTGACTCGAACTTAGTCTTCAACTAGAAAAGTTTGGGTAAAAAAGAGTGATTTGAAATTTTTTGAAATTGATCTCGTTGCTCTTAAAGATAAGAGCGTTTGTGTCTAACTGATCGTGTGTTTTTGATGCATGCGTATACTTATTAATTGTGATTTATTTATTATTGTATGGATCTCATTTTTTGTTTGTTTTTTAGGTAGTTTGTTTTAATAATAATAATAATAATAATAATAATAATAATAATAATAATAATAATAATAATAAAATTGAAAAATAAAAAAAAATTAGGATTTTTTTCTACAGTATGATATATGATTTACTTGAACATGTGTGTTGTGACCAAGCATGAGTTTAATTGATGTGCTATATCATATTTTTATTACTTTGTTTAGGTTTATGTGTAATACTTAGTATATATTTCTTCATGTATCATCTGTACTGCACACACAATGAACTTGTGAGTGAGTCTTGACCGCGTGTGTGAGATTTGGGATGACCGTCATCTGTTGGTCAGATGACTTGAACATAGATTGACCTTAAATTAGTAGACCTAAGCTCTAATATATCCTTATGAAAGAAAAAAAAAAGTTTCATCTTATACTATTCTTTGAAGCGTATTTGACTTGAGCAACTAACTTGGAGTCATCGACCCAAAACTCATTACAAGGGTCATCTTAGTCGATTAATGTAGAAGAGTCTGCACATAAGATATGAAAAATTGAAAAGATAAATGATGAATTTAAAAAGAAAAATAGAAATTGTGCAAATATATATATATATACTCGGAGTCAATGGGAGAAAATTATAATATACATGAAAAATGAGCTTTATTTATAAATCATAATATGCATTATTGGTTTGACTTATGGTCCGTTTGTTTCTCATTTTTCATCCATAAAAATGAGAAATATGACTGTTATCCATCACATCTAGTCATCAATTTTAAATTTTCATTTCTTGTGTGGAGCCTAATAACGGCTCTATTTTTCATTCTCATTCTACAATAATGAGAATCAAACGGAGGCTTATTTAACAGTGTTTAGCTTGTCATTTCGTACAAATTTAAGATTTGGAGTCTTAATCACAAGGAATTAATGACACTTTATACACATGAGTAATTTACTTCATTTAGATTTGAACTGAGTAGGTGAAAAAACTTACTGATAATTGATTATGCTTGTGCATTATTATATATTATTGATATAGTTCTCTTTGTCATTGTTGACAAAAGGGGGAGAGAAGATGAGATGGGCCTTTTTTTGGTTTTTTTTTTTGGACATTTTAGGATCGAAGCAATAACTCTCAGTCAGTGAGTGGAGAAAGTAGCTTTAATGCTACGCTTGCTCCATATGTTACAATGGGTATGAATTCAATATTTCCAACTTATGGAATAGCTAGTAGCTTCAGAGCTACGGCACTGCCAATATTTGATCCAATAAACCCTAGTACAGGTGAAGGTAGTAGGGCTAGTGACTTTAATGATGGTGCGCCGCCGGCTTACGGTTCCACGGCTATGTAAAGAAATGGTGATGGTGGCAGCAGTTTTCTGAATCCATTTCTATTAATTCATTTTCCAATTAATTACCTGTGCCCTTTAAGATTCATTTTTCTTTTTTAATAATTTATTTGGAACTCGTTTGTACATTTTAAAATAAAATTGGGAGTATGATTGCAATTAGTTTTTTATTTGTCTTATATATATATATAATGTTATATTCGTCATTTTACAATTTTTATTGAGAAATTAGATGAAAATGATGATTTTCGCAATGAAATGTGAAAATAGAGGTGAAAATTCAAAAACAAAAAACAAAAAGTTGGAAATGTTTTGCACAATGAATATGAATATTTTGTGCTAATAACCCAATATTTAAAGTATACATTTGGAATCTTCTAACAACTCATAGTTATATGTAGATCAAAATGATATATGCCTTTTTGTGGGAGAATTAGAGACAATGCAAGACCTAAAGAGCAATTAGTGGAAAGTAGAATTCAAAATGGGATTTTCGGCAGTGTAGCATAAATAATATTGTCGAGTAACTTTGCTACACAATATAGTTATATGTTTTCACAAATCTTGTTGTTGAACTTTAAAAAGGCTTCTGTTCTAAGATTTGTAGCCCTTCAAAACATGTTCTCCTTTGTGCTATTTGTATTGAGTTTGAGTGTTATGTAAAATAGTAGATGTGCAACTCTTGGTATTATTTTTGTGCTATTGGTCAAGGGTTTAAGAGTAATACTAAAAATAGTATTAAATGTGCCTCTTGTGTTAAAAAAAAAGTATTAAATGTGCAACTTTTGTGCCATTAGTCTAAGGTTTGAGTGTTTTCTAGAAGTATTAAATGCGCAAAACAAGTGATACCTTTGAGCTTTTGGATAAGGGTTCGTGTGTTATAAAAATAGTACAAGTGAAAAACTATATTTTTTTGTGGTTTAAAAACTCTATTTTATTTTGAATGGAAAACTTGCACGACTCCAAGTATTATTTTTATTCTTTTCAATGTAGTGAAAGATAACAAAAAAAGTACTAAATGTGTATTTTTTGTGCCATTAGTCTAGGCTTCGTTTGTATTCCAAAAGTTATATTAAATCTTCAAAACATGTGAAAACTTTGTGCTATTAGTCTAGGGTCCGTTTGTTTTAAAATTAGTAAAAGTGGAAACATGCATTTCTTAGTATTTATTTTAGAGAGAGATTATTTTATTTTGATCCGAAAACTTTTTCAGGTGCAAGACTTAGTTAGAAACAAATTCCACCATTTCTAGTTCTAAATAAATAAAAAAAAAATTTAATAAAGAGACGAGGCTTGGAAAGGAGTTGGCCCTGGATTTACAGCACAGAAGGTGGAACTGTTGGAATTAATTGATTTAATTGGGTGAGAAATCATTAAATGTGATATTTAATAATATAGGCCATTGCAATTAATTTGGGTGAATTAGAAAAGTCTCCAATATAGGCCCATAAGTTGATAAACTCATTTTAAGTGTCTTATATATGGTAAGAAATCTCACATCGAAAGTTTACAAGAAAAGAGATTTGTTTATATAGTGGGATGTGTGAATAAGTTATAATTTAATAAATGATCTACACCTTAACTAACTTTGGGCTAGCCAAAGGCTAGCAAACTAGCTACTGCTAGAGTGGTGCTTCTCACCACTTGAGCCGTGCCCCGATCCTGAACCCGGACCCGGCCCGCGCACGTCGCAAAGTTCGCATTGTGCGTTTTAGAGGCGCACTTCGCACGTACGTATTGTCGCGAGGAGTTGGGGAGTCTTAAAGTTTTCAAAAATGGACTCATTGTTTGATGACATGGCAACGAGAGGCTCGATTAGTTGGCATCCTAGGTGGCAACACGTAACATGTGACGTCACTTCGTCCTGCATGACGTTAGTTTAGTTGGATGTATGTGTGGCATCTGCATCGCAGGTGACTGTTTAGAAATTGGTGAATTAGCATGATGAATGGACACTACATTTCATGGTTTAATCTGGGCTATCAGATCGTGAAATAGTGCGATCCAATGGCTTAGATGGATCAGATCAAGTGGTGCACCATTTCATGAAATGTCACACACTGATTCAATGAGACACTTCAATCTCCATAAATAGAGACCCCCAAATTCGTTTTTCACTGCACCAAATCAATTAAAATTCAATTGATTTCTAAATTCATTCTCTCTTTCCAAATTCTTTCATATAAATTCGTGATTATTCCGTTCGAGTGCGATCATATTTTGATTCAACCGTCAATATTGGTATTGTGCAGTATCGACTTTGGATGAAGCATTGTATCTTGGGAGATAGACGTCTATAATCCCGTTTGCACTCTATTGGGGGGGATTTTATCTTAAGGAGATTTGATTGGCATACATCGCTTCATCTACTGCATTTTCAACAATAGGAACATCAACTTGCAAAGGAGTTGTCACAAGATTTGAACCATGAGATGGCTCAGAAGTTGCGAAGATGCAGAATTTATCTATCCAGACTTCGTGCAGATGCTACAAACAATCCTTGTAGCATTTTTTTTCTCCTTGTGTTTCTTTAGTGTTTGATTTCCAACTTTTCAAAAATCTAATTAAGGACAAAGTCGATAAAATACTATATTCTACGTATGCATATGGTTTATATCATTATAATTCAAGACATAAAATAATTTTATCTTTTGTAGAAAAATGAAGAAAAGAATTCATGGAAAAAGTTTTAAAAAAACTGAAGTCACAAGGAATACCTCCATGGAGAAGTAAAAAATTATATAAAAAAGGGGCAACATTTGAATATTTGAACAATATAAACTAAAAGAAGATATTTCAAAGAATTTTTTTGGTAGATGAATAAATTATAAAATAAAATGAGTACAAAAGAAAATTTGTGACACTTTACTGCATGTCAACTAGTGATGGCTCAGCCCTTAAACCCACGAGCTCGCCTCGAGCTCATGGCTCGTGAGAAACGAGCCACGAGCGGCTCAGCCCACGAGCTCGTCAGCTCACGAGTCGAGCCGGGAGCCCCCTAGCCTTTTTTTATACCTTTTTTTTTTAAAATTTTTCTTCAAATTTTTACGAGCTCACGAGCCAAGCACGTGGGCTCGGCTCATGGGCCTTACCCACGAGCCGCTCGCGAGCCTTACCCATGAGCCACTTGCGAGCTCGGCTTGTCGAACTCACTTGCGGCTCGGCTTGGGCTCGGGCTCGTCAAAATGACGAGCCCGAGTGGCTCGTGGCTCGTTTTTTACAAGTCGAGTGGCTGAGCTGACGAGCCGCTCGGCTCGGTTGCCACCCCTAATGTCAACTAACAATGTGTTTCTTATGTTGTCTTATTCCATGATATTTATAAGCCTCTTGAATTTTAAATGTACACATTTGGAATCTTCAAGAAAATTTTTTGTTTATACATAGATCACGACAATGTATGCCTTTCTTGTACGAGAATTAGATGCAATGCAAATCTATAAGAGCGATTAGTGGAATGGACACTAAAAAATGAGATTGTTTTGTAGTATCATAATGTAGAGTATTTTTGCTACACTGTATAGTTTTTTATGTTTTGACCCTTTTTGTAGTGAACATTTAGGCATTTCGGTTCTAAGAATAGTAGCTCTTTGAAACATGTTCTTTCTTTGTGCTATTGGTCTAGAGTTTGAGTGTAATTAAAAAGTAGTACATGTGCAATTCATGGTATTCTTTTTTGCTATTGGTAATGATTTTAAGTGTATTCTAAAAATGTAATTAAATGTGATTCCTTGGTTCAAGTAGATGTGCTACTTTTGTTCTCTTTTAATGGAAGATAATTAAAAAGTATTAATCATCAGTTTGACATTACTTTTGTTTTTACTTTCGCTTCTTGTATAAGAGTATTTAGAGTAAGTTATCTTATTTTTTGTTGGAAAAGTAATTTTTAAAAGTACGTCATATTTCGAAAGTGCTTTTACAAGAAGCCATATTGGACTAAATTCCTCTAAAAGCTCTTATAGCCACCGAAAACACTTTTATAAAATTAGCCAAAACGAATTTAAAAGTAACTTTTGAGTCTCAAAAACTTCTTTTGACTTTTCAAAAGTCCTGCCAAATGGACCCTAAATGTATTCTTTTCTGCCATTACTCTGGAGTTCTTGTGTATCCCAAAAGTATTTAACGTGAATGTGTTCTTTTGACTTTTCAAAAGTCCTGCCAAACGGACCCTAAATGTGCTTCTTTTCTGCCATTACTCTGGAGTTCTTGTGTATCCCTAAAGTATTTAATGTGCAAAACATGTGCAACCTTTGTGCTATTTGTCTCGGGTTCATTGGTTCTACGAATGGAAAACGTGCAAAAAATGTATTTCCTTAGTGTGCATGTGTTGTTTGTTTGAGATTTAGATATATTATTTTATTTTAAAAGGAAAACTTTCTTGGGTCCAAGTTTTAAGCCATTATAAGTTTAACCCCAACTTCGGTAACTATTATACTCTATATCTAATCAATTTTGGACATGAATATTTTTAATATATAATTGATACACTTCATTTATGGCAGAATCCGTAAATAAGTTTTGATAATATGTTAATCATAAGGAATTGTGATTTTGAGATACAAAATACATATGACTCAATCTTAAATCATGTGTGGTCGTAAGTAATAACGAGATACGGATATCGTTATTGCAAATAAACCACTACATATGACATTTCTTACTTGTTAAGTAAGTAGGTGATCTCACAAGTTAATGAGTGGTAACACTTTGGATGTTTTGTTAAAGAGCAAAATATTGAGAATCCATTGGGGAGATTCTACATGGATAACTATCTGAGTGTCGTGGTTAATTTCTAACGTTTAGTAGTGGAATTGGTCATTCAACTTGAGGTCATCATAATACCTTATATGAGGACAATCATACTTTGGTGATGATGGATCTTGCTCTATAAAGGGTTGCTAATACGTTATCGTTCGACTATGTTAAGAAACATATGAAGGTTGTAAATTATCAATAGATAATTCGTCACTTTTAGATAAAATGAGATTATAGTCTACATTTTATTCAGTTAATTAGTTGATAACGAAATTTTGAGTCAAAGTGTACTCATAAGTTGAAAAGAGTTTTCGACTTATATTGACTTGATATTGAGATGAGATATATGATCGATAATTGAGATTGACACACATTCATATCTTGTAGTTGATCTCATCATATTGACAAAAGGATTATAGTTTCATGGTAAACGAATAATTTTGATTTGTCATACTACGTGACATTTCTCGTCACATATATTGTCATGATACATTGCTAGATGTCATTGGGACAACATATCAGAATTCATGATAAACTAAAATGGGGTATTTTAATTTATCGATTTTGATTTAATCAAAATAATAATTCAAGTCATTAAATATCGTGATCGAGAACCTAATGGGTCACACACAAAAGAAGAACCAGAAAAATGAGGTTTATTGTTAATTAAATAAGTGTTGGACAATTAATTAATTGAGTTTCTTGTCAATAGGTCCGATTAACTAATTCATGAAATAAATATAATTAATTATATTAATCAAATATTGGACATGGTTGAGTTTAAGAGACGGACTAAGTACACTTAGGATTTCAAAAATAATAGAGCACAATTCATTATCTTGCTAGCACAATAAAAATAAAAATCATAATTCTCTCATTCTTGTTTTCTGTGTGAATTTCCATTGGAGGTTGAACAATTGAATGTTATGAATTGCAGATCGTGATTGTTCATGTTCCAAGATAGCAAATGAGTTTGGAGAATCTATAAAAGATATAAATCCTTCCAAACACAAAGAAGATTTTTGATGGGATTCGAAATTATTTTATTTTTCGACCTTCCGCTGTACATGATTAAGTAAATTCATGACAACTTCCACCATTTTTTTAGCTATAAATCCAAAACTTCGAAGAAAGAGACAAGACTTCAATTAAAATCTTATGACAGCATCTGCTCCCCATTTTTTGAGGTTTATACTTACCTTCCTTTTTTTGAGTATCTTGCGGACTGCTGTTTCCAGCAAGAAATTACCCTTCAAGTCAATCAGGGTTTTTCTCTTCCTCAAGCCCTTCCTATTCCCACTGGTATTATGGAAAAACTAGATGAAGCTTGTATAAGAGTTGGCACAGAAGGTGGAATACGAGCCTGCAAAGGAGTTGGCACTGGATTTGAAGGCAAAGAAGATGAAACACCTGCTTGCGAAGGAGTTGGCACAGGATTTGACGAATGAGCTGGCTCTGGAGTTTGTGATGATGCAGAATTTATTTCTTTGGACTTCTACGACAACATGTTGCAGATGCTACAAATAATCCCCCATAACTTTTCATCTCCTCGAGTTTCCTTAGCGTTTAATGTTTTTAAATTTGAAATCAAGGACAAAGTCGATGAAATGCTATATTCTACATATGCCATTTTTAGCTAATACGTAGATGACATCAAAATATATGCCTTTTCATAGGAGAATTAGAGCCAATGCAAGACTTACAAGAGCGATTAGTGGAATGGACACTTAAAATGCGATTTTTTTGCTGTGCAGCATAATTAATAAGGTACACAATATAGTTATATCTTTTTACCGTTGTTGTCTTTTAACTTTGAGTTCTTAAAAAGAGGTTTTGTTCTATGATTAGTAGCTCTAGAAAACACGTTCTACCTTCGTTCTATTTGTCTAGAGTTTGAGTGTAATGAAAAAGTATGCAGCTCATGGTACTGCTTTTGAGCTATATGTCAAGGGTTCAAGTGTATTTTACAAATATTATTAAACATGCTTCTTTTGTGCAATTATATGTTCTATTTTTGTTCTTTTTCATGGACTAAAAGAGAACAAAAAAAGTACTAAAATTGTGCGATTAGTCTAGGTTTTGTTTGTATTTCAAAAGTATTAAATGTTCAAAACTTGTGGAAACTTTGTGCTATTGCTCTAGGGTTCGTGTGTTCCAAAAATAGCAAAAGTCGGAAAATTTATTTCCTTAGTATTTATTTCTGAGATATAAAAACATTAATTTATTTTGATTGGAATACCTTTTTAAGTGCAAGCATTAATTCAAACAAATTCCACCATTTCTAAAGCTGTAAATCAAAAAATATCAATGAAGAAACAAGACTTCAACTAAGATCTTATGACAGCATCTGCTCCCAATTTTTCATGTTGACACTTGCCTTCCTTTATCTGTTGTATCTTGTGACTGTTGTATCCAGCAAGAAATCATCTTTCAAGTAACTTCTTGTTTTTCTCTTGCTCAAGCCCTACCTATTCTTCTTGGAATTCTTGAAAGAGTTATGCCAGAGGTACATAACCCTTTACGTAATGGGTGTCATAATGGATAAATAGCGGCCCCCTATTGCCCGCAGGCGTCCCCCAATAGGGGGCCACCATTTGTCTATTATGACACCTATTATGTAAAATACTGTGTACAAATAGCATTTTCCTTCTTGAAATACTAGATGAAGATTGTACAACTGGAGTTGGCACATGAGCTTTAACAGGAGCTCGCAGGCGCCCCCCAATAGGAGGTCGCCATTTGTCCATTATGACACCTATTATGTAAAATGTTATGTATAAATAGCATTTTCCTTCTTGATATACTAGATGGAGATTGTACACTGGAGTTGGCACAGGAGGTTTAACAGGAGCTTGCGAAGGAGTTGGCTTTGGATTTTAAGGCATGGAAGGTGGAACTCCAGCTTGAAAAGGAGCTGCTACGGGATTTGACCCATGAGTTGGCTCAGAAGTTTGTGAAGATGCACAAAGAACTGAAGTCACAAGGAATACCTACGTGGAGAAGTAAAAATTGATAAAAAAAAAAATGAAGAAGAAGAAAAAGAAGTGCTAATTTATCATTCTTTACTTCAAATGCATGCTATATTAGAGAAATCATTTTCAAGCAAACATTTGAACAATACAAACTAAAAGAAAACATTTCTAAAAATTTTATACCAAAACAAATAATCAAGACATTTTTTGTTAGGTGAATAAATGTATAAAATAAAGTAAGAACAAACGAAAAATTGTGATACAATATTGATTGTCAATAGAAAATTTGTGTTTCGTATGTGGTCTTTTTCCCTGATTATATATAATCCCTGCTTACTTGAGTTTTAAATTTATGCATAATCTTCAAGCAATTCTTAATTTATACATATTTCACGACAATGTATGCCTTTCTTGTAGGAGAATTAGTGGCTATGAAAGACCAACGAAACGGATTAGTGGAATGGACATTTAAAAATGCAATTTTTTGTAATGCCATAAGTAATGAGGTAGAATATTTTTGTTAACACTATATAGTTATATCTTTTTTACTGTTCTTTTTTGAACTTTTAGACATTAAAAATGTTTCTGTTCTAAGATTAGTATCTCTTCGAAACATATGTTTGTTTTTTCTGTGCTATTGGTCTAGAGTTTGAGCGTAGTGAAAAAGTAGTAGATTTGCAATTCATGGTATTGCTTTTTTGCTATTGGTCAAGGGTTTTAGTGTCTTCCAAAAATATTCTTTTGTGCAAGTAGATGTGCTACTTTATCAAGTGAGAATCATTTTTTGGACAATTATAGTCATATTATAATTTAATTATTTCAATAATATCCTACTTTTCGTTTCAATATGTATTTAATTTACAAACCGTAATAAATACTATAATTAATTCTCAATTAATTAACATTCACATTCACATTCACCCCTATTATTAATTCTCAATTAATTAACATTCACATTCATTTAATTAATATTAATTATAATTTCACATTTAAGAATGTAGTTCATTATCATGTATGCTAATTAGCATCCAATTTCATTTAATTGAAAATTAAATTATATTAATTTAATATAAATGATTTAACATCAATTATCACGTATATATTCATTGTTATTAATTCTAAATTAATTAACATTCACGTTAATTCATTATCATATTTGTCATTCATCTTCATTTATGCATTTAGTTATAATTCTAACACTCACATTCAAACATACGTTTCACTATTTACGTGCATGTATAATAATTAATATTTATTTTCAGTGACTTGTATTTCTCTCATATTTATATTAAAATGGTTAATGTAGGATTAAATATTACTTTCAGATCACTTATAAAATATTTCAGAATAATGACCAACGCACATTCAACTTTAACTAGTAATTCTAAATATCATAAACAATTGAAAGATAACAAATATAAGTCTTAAATCTGCTTCTTTCACGCCATTACTCTAGAGTTCTTGCGTACTCCAAAAGTATTTAATGTGCAGACCTTGTACAATGGTATTGGTCTGGGGTTCATTGGTTCTACAAATATAAAAAGTCCAAAACATTTGTTTTTTTTTTCTTTTTTTGAGATCTGTAAATATTAATTTATTTTCCATGGAAAACTTTCTCGGGTCCAAGTTTTAACCAATATTAATTCAACCCCAATTCCACCATTTCTATAGCTGTAAATCAAAAATTTTGAAGAAAGAGACGAGAATTCTATTAAAATCTTGCGACAGCATCTGCTCCCCATTTTTTGAGGTTTATACTTACGTTCCTTTCTTTGAGTATCTTACAGGCTGTTGTATCGAGCAAGAAATTATCCTTCAAGTAACTCGATTTTTATCTTCCTCAAGCCCTTCCTATTCCCATTGATAGTATGGAAATACTAGATGAAGATTGTACAACTGGAGTTGGCACAGGAAGAGGAGCAGGAGCCTGTGAAGGAGTTGGCACTGGGTTTGAAGGCTTAGAAGATGGAACACAAACTTGCGAAGGAGTTGGCACAGGATTTGACCATTGGTCTGGCTCTGGAGTTGTGAAGATGCAAAATTTATTTTCTTTGGACTTCTACAACAACATGGTGCAAATGCTACACATAATCCCCCCTAAATTTTCATTTTCTCGAGTTTCCTTAGTGTTTGATGTTTCAATTTTTCAAATTTGAAATTAATGACAAAGTCGATGAAATGTTATATTCTACGTATCATTATTATTGAAGACAATATAATTTAATCTTTTGTAGAAAAATGAACAGAAGAATACATGGCAAAGTTTAAAAAAAGAACTCAAAAGGAATACGTACATGAAGAATTAAAAAATGATAAAAAAAATTGCCAAGTTATTATTCTTTATTTCAAAGGCACATTTTATTAGTTGAAATCATTTTTAAGCTAATATTTGAACAACTTAAGGGAAATATTCCTAAGCATTTCCTGCAAAACATGACCAGGAAAATTTTTATTTGATGAATAAATGTTTACAATAAAATTAGAACAAAAGAACAAATTTTGACACGATATAGCATGTAAGTTGACAGTTTGTGTTTCTGATCCTGAGTGCAAAACATGTGTGTCCTTATTATTATTATTATTATTTTTTTTTTTTTTGTGATCTAAAAGAATAATTTATTATGAACGGAAAACTTTCTAAAAATAATAACATTATTTTATTTTGAATGGAAAACTTTATCGGGTCCAAGATTTAAACCAGTATTAATTCAAACCAACTTCCACCATTTCTGCAGCTATAAATTAAAAATTTCAAACAAAGAGACAAGACTTCAATTAAACTATTATGACAGCATCTGCTCCAAATTTTTTCAGGTTTGTATTTACCTACCTTTATGTGTGTATCTTGTTGAGGACTGTTGTGTCCAACAAGAATCATCCTTCAAGTAACTCAGTGTTTTCCTCTTCCTCAGGCATTCATATTCCCATTGGTATTCTTAAAATACTAGATGAAGATTGTACTACTGCAGCTTGCATAGGAGGTGGAACAGGAATTTGCGAAGGAGTTGGCACTAGATTTGAAGGCACAGAACGTGGAACAGAAGCTTGCAAAGGAGTTGGCCCAGGATTTGACAATAAGCTGGAGAGTTTGTGAAGATTTTTCTTTGAACTTCCACGACAACGTGGTGCAGATGCTACAACCAATCCTTCATAGCTTTCATCTCCTCGAGTTTCCCTAGTGTTTGATATCCAACTATTCAATATGTAATCATTATTCTTTATTTCAAAAACATGCTTTATTAGTTGAAAACATTTTTAAGCAAATATATGAACAACATAAACTAAAAGAAATTTTTCCTAAGCATTTTTTACCAAACAAATAACCATTACATTTTTATTTAAATGTATAAATGTTTTGAAATAAATTAGAACTGAAGAAAAAATTGCAACACGATATTGCATGTCAATTGACAATTTGTATTTCTTTGTTCTTTTGTTCGCTTATTCTTAAAAAGGAAAAACACCTTGTTGACTTGAATTTTAATTACATGGATTTGTTTCTAGCAATTCTTAGTTTATATGTAGATTAAAAATAAAATATGCCTTTCTTGTAGGAGAATTAAAGGCAATGCAAGACCTAAGAGAGCAATTAGACTTCAAAATGTGATTTCTTGTAATGCAACACAAGTAATAAGGAAGAACATTTTTTGCTACACAATATAGTTATATCTTTATACAGTCTTTTATTTTTAACATCAAGATATTAGAAAGGTTTTTATTCTAAGATTAGTAGCTCTTCAAAACATATTCTTCCTTTAGGCTATAGGTCTATAGTTTGAGTGTAGTGTGAAATCATCCTTCAAGTAACTCATTCTTTCTCTTTCTCATTCCCTTCCTATTGCCCTTGCTGTTCTGGAAATACTAGATGAAGAGTTGTAGAACTGGAGTTGGCACAAGAGGTGGAACAGGAGCTTGCGAAGGAGTTGGTCGGCTTTGGATTTTATGGCACAGAAGGTGGAACAACAGCTTGCAAAGGAGTTGTCATGGAATTTGACCCATGTGCTGGCTCACGTGTCTACATAAAATTAAATCTAAAGCTCTGATATCAAACTGTAACGACCCAAAATCTAATTTTTAAATCGTTACCAAAACTATTAATTTTAACAATTTGAATATATGAAATTAACGGACATAATTAAATTGATAAAAACTCACAACTCAATAAATATTTTTTAAAAAAACGTGCATATCTATTTTATTAGATAAATAATAAAATGTTAATTTCACTAATTATGCATGAGACAGTTTTAAATTTATAATCCAATAAAACATATCTTAGATTTCTAAATATATCCTTACAAAATAAAACTAAAAAAATTGTTGGTTACATCGGATTATTTTACTGAGTTCCATAAATCTTGGCACCACGACTGCACCTCATCGCCCGCCAACCAACGATCCGTTCTAACATGTGAAGTAAGGGAAAAACGGTGAGTACAAGAGAATACTCAATAGGACATAAAAATAATAGTGCAATCTCAAATAAAAGATTTAAAACATGTGTCAAAATATCATACTATCATCATATCTTTAGAAACCGATAAGAGCTTAATAAACATCATATCTTTGATACCGAATGGCCATAACATGCATATCATATCTTTAAACTTTCATAAACATAATAATTCAAAAACATGAAAATAAACAATTTAAACGGGATAAAAACAATTGCACCTCGTTATCCTACCTTGTTGGATTTCTTAAAATTGAAAGACAAAACTAAAAGAAATCACATTCACTTAATTCTTTCTGCTTCTATACATAAAGTGTAGAAATTTATTGCTTATATTATATAATAAATTCTATAGAAAGTAGGAATAATGGTGTTGGATTTTGTATAGAAGAAAGCATTTTCCAAGCACACGTCTCTATTATGTGATATGAAATATCTCAACCAACACATTATGTGACACGTGGCAAGCTAGAAAAGTTTTACATTAAAATATAAGGGTAATAAAAAAAATCACTTGATAACTCATTCAACAAACTCCCAGTCAAACTAACCAAAAAAAAAAAAAACAAAAACAAAAACAAACAAACAAACACATCACACACGTGGCTTCCTATTAAAAAATCTCAATTCACTGAATAGCTTAACTAAATTACAAATGAAGGAAATATCTCTGACCTCAGTAACTTAGGTCTCGCTTATCCGAATTAACTTTCTCGAACCTAATGTACATAATTAATTACGAGTTATCCAACAAGCTCAATTTCCATATACTTATCACTTCATCAATGTCCAAATACTTGATTCTTATAAAAATGAAATTTGTACATATCACTTTAGTCCCTAACTTTCCAAAATATTAAAATATAGTATATAAAATAAATAATTCTATTTAATAAAAAAATTTCGGGATTTTACATTTGGCACTGGATTTGACGGTAGAGAAGAAGGAACACCGGTGTGCATGGGAGTTGGCATGGGATCTGACCAATGAGCTGGCTCTGAAGTTTGTTAAGCTGCATAATTTATTTTATTTGTAATTCTATGACAACATGGTGCAGATACTACACATAATCCCCGTAGCTTTTCATCTCCTCGAGTATCCTTAGTGTTTGATGTTCCAATATTTCAAATTTGAAATTAAGGATGAAGTCGATGAAATGCTATATATTAAGGACGCAGTATAATTTTGGTTTTTGTAAAAAGGTGAACAAAGGTATACGTGCAAAATTATTATTCTTTATTTCAAAAGCACACTTTATTAGATGATTTGAACAACAAAAACTAAAAGAAAATATTTTTAAGCATTTCCTACCAAACAAATAGCCAGGACATTTTTTATTGGATGAAATGTTTGAAATAAAATGAGAATAAATTATGACCCAATATTGCATGTAAACTGACAATTTGTGTTTCTGATATTGTCTTGTTTCATAGAACTTCTGGCACACACACCCACATCGCCCATGTATATACGCATAGATGCAAAGTGCAGCTTACATCCAACAGCAGGCGGCGTGCAACCCCAGCCTTCTGTCCCCCTAGTTTCTTATAACTTACGATGTGTATGGACTTTGTGATGCCTTACCATCGAAGCTCCAATCAAAAGATCATGTCATAGTTCACGTGGAGATGTAAGTCAAATCAGACTAAGTCAACGAAGACTCAATTGGTCAAAATAAAAAAGTTGAAGAAAATCGGATGTTCCGAAGCTCTCCCCTATCTGAAGTCATCAAAGATGAAGCGGCACATTTCTCATCCAAAGCACTATATAATTGGCTGAAGCTCTAAAGTCGAAGCACTATATAAGAAGCCAAAGATCTCTGTCCCGCGGCTTTTCACACCAAAGAAGTCTAATTCAAAGCTCTCTTAATCTGGAGCCCTTGTTGTCTTTTAGAGTATCTACAGGCAATCTTTAGGAGTGACTAATGTAACGTTTCTAATAATGAATATCAGGATTTTCAGCATAATGTATAGGGTGGCTTACATGTTGTCAATGTATTAAATGCATAGTAGACGAAGTGACGTGAGGCTTCAGTCCGGGATATGAGGCCACGTAGTTCTGATCCAACGGCTACCATGTCAGCTAAAACTCTATAAATAAGCAACTCTTGTAACTGTTGACCTATAGTCAAACCTTATGTTTTGATTATAACAAACAAGTTATGTTTATCTCTAACTCAATACTTAAATCGGTTACATGTTGGCAAATCGAGTCAAAGCCATTGAACGAGAATTTGCATATCACAGCAGATGAAGATCGCCCAAATGAAGCTCGGTCAAGCACTCTAAGATCGGTCAAGCACTCATGGAAATTAAGCCTTACGCCATCGAGCACACATGCCAAAGTTAGCCGAAAAATATGTAACTAGTCTTCTCATAGAACGGTTGTAAAGGTAAAACACTTTAATCTTTGGCAAACAACGTTTTATATGCTCAAGAAACGATATTCTCGTACACGATAAAAATTAAGAGACAAAAATAAAAAATGTTTGCACAAAACCTTTTTTTCAATATATGAAATATCATTGATTGCAAACTCAAACAAAACAAAGGAAAAACGACATTGACCAACTCTGGTCATCCGGACGTCCGGATGGTGAATCGGACGTCCGGTTCACCAGCAACGGTAATTTTTTGACCGTTCTAACAGAATTGTTTCAAACGGCTAGTTTGGTCTTCCGGTTGCGAACCGATTGGGCAGAGACATTAATGTTTTTCAACTGTTATAAATATCAACTCACCTCATTTCAAAAACAACATTTGAGCATTCAATTTGATTATTCTTGAGCTAACATTGATCTCTCATATCATTTATTATCAAATTACTTTGCTCTTGAAAAATCTTTGATCAAAACTAATTCTTGAAAATCATTTTATACATTTTATACATCAGAGATAAAACACACCAAACATTTGAGCTTCATTTATTGCCAATCATTAAAGTATTTGCATACTTTTCTTCTTTTACTTAACATTGTATTCGTTATTCATTAAGAAGAGAAGATTTCACTTTTAAACTCATCTTGAAGTGTGGGTCGTGTTGATGTCCCGAAAAGCTTAACATTGTAAAATGATTGGTGCTCCTTGTTGCAAGTCACCGGAAGTGTTGTAAAAGGTTGGATTGCACCATAAGTCAATCAACATAGTGAAAAGGCCTTGCTCGTTCCGGAGAGTTTGGTAACGGGGAACGTAGATCATTACATTGGATCGAACCTCCATAAAAATATCATTTGCATCCTATATTACTTTTATTTTACGCTTTCACTTTGTGCAAATACGTTGTTCCACTTACTTGCTTAATTGTTCTTACCATTGAAATTAACATATTTAGTCTTTACTAGCTTAAANAAAAAAAATTTAAAACCAATCCCCCCCCCCCCCCCCCTCTTGGTTAGTCAATCTTGGGCTTTTAGTAACATTTGTGGCTAATGCAACTCTTTATACTTAAAATCATACTCTATCTTCTCTCTCGATTGTTTCATACGTATTTGCTTGAGTTTAGATCATTTTCATTTTGATTGAGTTGTTTGTGATTGTCAGTTAAATACGTAATCTCCTTTGACCTTATTGTCGGTGTTTGAATATTTTTGTCTTGTGTCATAGACCATCTCCCACATCCATAAATACCAACCTTCTCCATCCGGATCTCTAATATAAAAGTGTTGGAATTTGCTTGAGTGGACAGGGGCTTGGCATCTATTGCCCACGTGACCATTACAAAAAGGGGGTCAATGGACTTCATATAGTTTGTTTAATATCTGTTTATCGTTGATGCTTGAAAATGTTTCGTTGTCATGGGACTATGGCACCAAAGAGGAAATATGCACCTATTATAGCTAAAGGAAAAAAAAATCTATGGGATATTCTTCGATGGCACAAACTTGTACTGCTGAAGGACATATTCAAAGATTCTTATCATCAGAGCATTGTGCTAGGTTTGAAGACCGAAAACTATGGTAGGTTGTCATAACGGATTTCACTAATTTCGAGATGGCCCATTGGTCTACAATGCGGGTTGGAAGAGAGTTGTTGAGACTTCACATCCCGTTTAACCATTGCTTGTTTAGGAGATCCTTGCAAACTTCAATCATGACCTCAACACTCGGAGCACATTCATCATACATGGGTAAACGACAAGTGAATATGTTTGGTCCCGAGATGATCGGTCACTATTATGGCTTGACTTTGGATAACATTGTCCTCATCTAGGGAGAGCCTAATATGGATGAGGTAGCGAGATTTCATTATGGTACAGAGGGTGCGTGGACACTTGCCACGAAGGAGTTTGATCGTAATAGGTTGACAGAATCTTTGGTCATCTTACATACGTTTATGAGCTACAACATTGATCCCACATTGCATCGCACAAACATTAAAGATGTTCGAGCCCATTTTTTGTATTATCGGCACACACTCTCATCATCGTTTAGCTACAGAGACAAATTGTCGCCACGCCATTATCTTTCCTGGACTTATCAATAGCAAATGTAGGGCGGCGAGGGTCAGATTTATGATGGGAGAGTTAGCTGCGAATACTGAGGTACCGATTGTGAGAAAAACAGCAGGTATCAAATTACAGAGAGCGCATACACAAGGACAGCAGTTGGGGCCAAAAGGTAGACTCACATTCCTCCTCCTACAGCAACAAACATGCAGATATTGAGGCGATGCTCTCTATGGTGATGGAGAACACAAGGGTCATCAAAGTTATGCAGCACAATATAGGCTCTCTATAAAAAGAGGTGAACGATATGCGGATCCATTTTAAAAGCAACAGGAGATATTTATTTGTGGTTCGTGCCGACTACTATGCCTTTCAGATAGACATTCATTAACTCACTCGGTACACATCCTCATCTACAATCTACTAGACCATCTAGTTCAGGGATGCTCGTTCCATACTAGCCTCCATAATTCTTATTTTGCTATATTTTGTGACACTGATGACAATGTGTGATACATGTTTGGGGTTGGAGAGTTATTGATGTTTTTACTGCTTTTGTGGGATTGTAGTGTCTTTAATGATTTATCATATATGTAAAAGAAGAAAAATTTTAAAATTCCAGAAAGATTTTTATTTTGTTTGAGTGCTTGTGTGAATGGGATAGCTTTGTTGGCTATGATGATATATTTTAAATTGCTTGTTGACTTCTTAATACGTTATGTGTTTAGATTATTTGATGTGTATCCTTGTAAAACTTGATATATATTGTGCACGTGAATTGAGTTGCGCATTTTAAATTTTTGAGTTGATTCATAACATGAATATGTTGAAATAGTTGAACTTAGAATGCTAAACGCAAGACGTTATCATAATATGCAACCTCGTGACCATTTGAAAATACAGTTTCGGGGTGATTGAGTCAGTGTAGAAAGACATTTATACGGATGTTGATTCCATGAATGAAAAACTCATGTGGTTTGTATTAGGACAATATAATGAAATTAGGTTGTTGGAATCTTGTGTTAGAGGTTTGATTTTGAGAATAAGTGTAGTAATAAGGGACATTACAACATAAAAAGTGGGAAAAACTACCATAATTCATGAGTACTGAAGGCTACCACATAAAAATATCCCATTTAGTATACATATTGAAAATTTCAAAAGAAAACTCACGAGATCAAAGCTAGTGCATTAAATAAAATATGCACAACAACTTTGGAAAAAAAGGGGTAAATGCATGAAACAAAAGATGCACTATATGCATGATTAAGTCTTATACACTTATTTGAGAGACAGATTTTTAGAAAAAAATTATTATGCTAGTTGAGTCTTGAAGGTTGAAACAATTAAAATATGAAAGATCCTCATTTGTTGAGATATTGACTTGCATTGGTAAAATCTAACCAACCGAAAGAGAGAAAGGAGTTAGTGGTATGAATTCAACCTTATAATACACCCTGAAAGAGAGTATAAAGAACAAGTTTGGGGTATGCATTTTACGAGTTAAGAAATGACATATTTGACCATTGATGGTTGAGAATTGAATTAACTTGTAAATTTATGATGTTTGACTTGCTTCTTCACAACTCACATTGATTTGTCATTGGATAAGTAGAATTTCATCTTGATAGAGTGAATTGGAAACTTTATAAGTTTAACATGAAATTCCAAAATTGAAGTGAAACATCAAGCTGTTTGGCTATTTTTTTGTTTTTTTTTTCAATTTGCATGTATGTGTGTTGAGATAAGTATATGATTTTGTTCGAGAAAAACAAATGTTCAAGTTATAGAGTATTTGATAAGTATATTTTATACACTTATCTAGGCCATTAAACATGAATATTTGGAAATTCTTCTAGAGAATTATTGCTTAATCTTGTATAAATATAGTTTGCTTAGGTAAAACCTAATGTTAGACGAGCTTTTGGAGAAAATAAACAAAACACGGGACTAAAAGGATGGATTTTGAGCATACTTTTAAGAATATGGACCAACTTGATACAAATTGAACTATCGAGAGTTTGGATAGCTACTACAACGGAGTTGAGAAATCAGGCATCAAATTGTACCAGACTTAAAGTTGAGCCATGTGATTCAGGGCAATAGCCCATACGATCACAACGACACATTTGATAGAAGAAGTTCATAACGCGGTAATGCCATGCGATCGCACTAGGGTATACCATGCGATTGCATGGTTTTAAATCTTGTATGAAGATTCTATTTCTTTTTTGCTTTGTCCAAGTTTTGGAAAATAATTTTGGAAGATTTGACCTATTTTGGGCCTCCAATATCAATTTCCTTGATTCGACAATGTGGAGAACAAGGCTAGGAAGGGATTTA
Organism: Fraxinus cuspidata; assembly: GCA_903798385.1. Lineage (NCBI taxonomy): Eukaryota > Viridiplantae > Streptophyta > Magnoliopsida > Lamiales > Oleaceae > Fraxinus > Fraxinus cuspidata. The sequence goes on along the minus strand of CAIGRP010063893.1, from coordinate 3,775 downwards.
GTGCAAACAAGATTAAAAGATTGAAGATTCAGGGTTTGGGATTGAAGATTAAAAGTGCGAAATTTATTCAACGTCTATTTCCTGTAATTATATATTTCAAATAATAAATTTCCAAATTTTTTTTTTTTTAGTATTTTCATTATTGAGATGCTAGGCTTAATCTATTAGTGTTGGATGAAGACAAAAATCATTATTTTACCATTTTAGTTCAAGGACCATTTCTTTTGTTGATTTGTGTTATTGATTGTTATTGCATGCTTATGGATAATTTGAATCATTGATCATCATTTATATAAAATGTTGCTTATTTAATTTTCGGGAGGTTCGAAATAGGTTTAGAGCAATTGTAAGAATAAAAATAAGGCTCAATAAACGTTAAAAATAATAGTTTATGAAGTTTATGATTTATACAGTCAAATAGGTAATTATGCAATTGAATGCATTGCTTCGCATATGAATTCAAAATAGGTATATTTCGAGTTGTGCTTAAGAATAGATTTGGCTTCCCTCGAGATAGATAGTTGAATGAAATTAAATTATCGATTGTCAATTACTTACAAATAATACTAGAGAATTGAAACGAGAGAATAACAGGTGGAGCTGGAATCTCAAGACACTTCTCATTCATATTTTTTACATTCATGTTTGATATCGAATAAATTCAATTCAACTTAGAATCCATTACTTGTAGGACGATACTTCTACTCATAAATCTTACTTGTCAACGATCTCGTACCTTGCGAAATTTCGTCGAACAATGTTCAAAGATAAGTATTCCTTCAAAAATATTTTCCCTTTGACCTATTGGTCTATAGTTCGAGCGTAATGAAATGGTACAATTAGTGGTACTACTGTTTTGCTATTGGTCAGGGTTTAAGTGTATTCTTAAAAAAGTAAGTAAATATTCTTATTTTGCGCATGTAGATTGCTACTTTTGTTCTCTTTTCTTTTGTGCAAGTAGATTGCTACTTTTGCAAAAAAGATATGTGCTTCTTTTGTGCCATTATTCTAGAGTTCTTATACTTTCAAAAAGTATTTAATGTGCAAAACATGTGCAACTTATGTGCTATTGGTCTAGGGTTCATTGGTTCTAAAAATGGAAAAAGTACAAAATATGTGTTTCTTTTCTTTTCTTTTCCTTTTTTTTTTTTTAAGATCTAAAAAACTATTTCGTTTTCAATGGAAAACGTTTTCAGGTCCAAGTTTTAAACTGATAATAATTCAACCCAACTTACACCATTTCTGACAAGAATAGAGAAAAACTTCACTCACAATTGTCAATACATAGAATCCTTATTTAAGAAAAGTTTGCATTGATTTGCTACTTATGTCTCAAACCATAGCAATGTTTAAACGAGAAGAGAGGGCAATATTGCAAACCAAGCTCCATTTATTTAACATCCTTGCTCGATATAAAGTTAATTATTTTTTAAAATCATGGATTACGCCAAAATTTTAATCCCAATGAAAGTCTTCCCATTCCATAAGCCGGTCTTTTTGAGTCTTCGAGGGCCCGAAATGTAGTCTTTATCATTTGAACTTACTATAACTAGTTACTCAACTCTATTTTGCAAGAAAACAATATTATTGTTTTTCTCCCCATTTTAAAGTGAAATTAATGATAGATTAGTAGATAATAACAAACTTTTTATTCACCTAATCGGTTGGAAGGTTATGTCATAATTCGTCTTGGCCTACTTCCTCGGGAAGAAGGACTAAAAATGAATCTTGTGATTTATCTTCCTTGTTGTTGTCTTCATTGCATTTGCCAATTCCATTTTCATCGACGCTAACGTTATTGCCATTTCCATTGCCACTGCTTCCGTTGCTAAAGTTCATACAAAATTACGTGTTAGACAGTTGTTCGTGCGAAATCCGCAAACGTACAAGATCTTTGACAAGTAATAATGTGACGAGAAAGAATATCGTCCACGAAAAATAAACTTTAAATTGAATTATATGAATTCGTTATCAAAATCAAATGTAACTAACAAAAGAGATTTATCTTTATATATCCAAATTATCTACTAATTAACTAGTATGATTTTAAACTAAAATATTTGAATTCTGAATCTAATTATTATTATTATCTTATTTTCAATTCTCAACCTATGTAATTAAGTGTGATTTGTGTATTCATGACAGTCGATAATCCAATTTTATTTAACTCTCTCTCCCAATGTAAGTTAAACATATTTTAAACACGATTTGAGCATGTTCTTATTTCGAATTCATATGCAAAGTAATGTATTCAATTACAGATTATATATATGATTGCACACAACAAGCATGCTATTTCCCACATCTATTGTCTGTGTGTTGAAGTTACAAAATTTTAAATCTATTGTGAACCTCCTAAAACTACAACGAGCAATTAGTTACATAATTGGTGATCAAACAATTAAATATTTCAACAAAGGATACAAGATCAATCAAGAACATAAATTAACTAAACTACTTGATCTTTGAATTAAAAATAAACAATAATAGGGTTCATATTCATCTCAACACAAAAGAAATCTAGCCTAGCATTTCTAAAGATAAAACAATAAAGAAAACAGAAGATTGTTACTCGAAATTTATAAATATAAGAAGGAGATGAGAAATTTATTTCTTGTTCTTGATCTTTAATCCCAAAATTTGATTCTTCAAATTCTTGATACTTCTTGATTTGAATTTCTTGCTAGATTTGTTTTCCTCTCCACTGATGATGAATTAGCCCATTGTTCTTAAAAAATTTTATGATGTAAATTGATATGAGAGGTAAGAGAGATCCCTTGACTGTTAGCCCGTCTTCTGTACTTATACTGGCCAAAAATTAGGTCAAAGTTGTGTAAAATTTGATTTTTAAAAATGTTTCAATCATAAAAGGAAAGCTATCAAGTGCTGTAGGAATTGGCCCATGCTCAAACATGGACATATTTGGCTCGTGCATGGGCAAAGCCATTCGGCCTCGAGTTTGGAAAAAGTGAGCCTTGCCCATGCAAAGAATTTACTCCATGCTCAAGCATGGAGTAAAAATCTTCTGCGGTTATTCATTTTGGTCCCCAAGTTTTTCTCCTTAGTTCAATTTGAGTCCTTTTCACATGCAATTTTCATTATTTGGCTTCTACTCTTATCCAATTGATCTCGTATGATCTTCAATCATCATGTTATAGTTCGAATCAACTATTGAATATTTGCAATTTGGTTCCCCAAACTAATTTAGAAATTATTCCTTTTCACCGATTTTTCGTTCCTTTCTTCCAATTATACTTCAATTCATTGAGTTTTACTAACAAACAATAAATATACAAGATTATGCCATAATTATTCAAAAGAACTCCTAAATGTCTACATTTAAAGGCTTAGATAAGTGTACAGCAACATCTGGCCTATTTCTTCTCCCTACATGCCGGTGAAATTGCTTAATTTGAACCTGCATATTCCAAAACAATTTCTGTCAGGTAATATACTGAGATTTCGGCATCTCCATCCTCTTGTCGCTAGTATTGATTACTGTTTTTGGTGTGAATCTAGCAACAAGTCCATTTGTAATTGTTATTCTGTGAGTCAAAAATAGAAAGAAAAATAAAAATAAAATGAAAAGGCAAAGAGTCGATGGGGGTGAAATTGGTTTGACCATGTTGAGGGAATGTATGGTGTATCTGACATGGATATACTCTCCAAGTGCTACAAACACTTTAAGCTAGAGGAATGGTTTCTTGTTGAGTGTAGCATGACATTTTGGCTGTCACATTCCTTGATATATGTTTGTTTAATTTTGTATTTTAAG
>CAIGRP010063889.1:0-34509 GCA_903798385.1 Fraxinus cuspidata | reverse complement strand
ACAAACTTTTTTTAAGTTGTGATTTTTGTGGATTTCATGGGTTTTATATGAAATTAGTTGAAATCTTTTATAAACTTATAAACTTTCATTTTAAAACTTTTAAAGATTTTTGTAGAATTCAAAAAACTTTCGAAAACTTTTAATTGAGATAAAATTTATGTGGATCTAGTACAATATTGTGAAATTATCACATACGAGGTGGTGATTCTCACAATTCTCATTCTCCTTCCTTTCCCTCCATATAATAAAAGAATATTTTAAAAAGAATAAAAGTTTAAAACCTTAATTAAATAATCAATAATAATTATACATATAAAAAATAAATTGAATATTCAGTATTATTAATAATATATATATATTTAATTATAAATTAGTCGTTATAAAATTTTATAATTTAATTAAAAAGAGATATATTTTTAAGAAAAATAAACGAAAAAAGAAAAAAAGTTATGATAATACAATATACTTTTTTCATGGAAAATAGATATAAACAATAAGAGAGAGAAAAAAAAATAGAAAATAATGCAATCAATAAAAAAATTAAATTTTAATCATAAATCTAATGTTCGTAGAAGGAAAAATGAAATAGAAGTATTAAAAATATACATATTAATTTCTTTTTTTTTTGTTTGTGAAAATCTCAAAATCTTGTGATTAATGAGAGACAAATTTTGAATTTTTATTCTAGTACTTAATGATTAAAAGTTAGTACCATGGAGACTTTTATAAAAGTCTCTAAAAGTTATAAAAAATTGAATACCCCTAAACTTATAGACACTTCTAAAAAGTTTTAATTAAATACACCGTAACCTTTAGAGACTTTTTAAAAGTCCCTCAATTGAATAAACCAATACTTTTAGAGAGTTTTCAAAAATCTATATTGAATACCCCTAAACTTTTTAAATCTCAAAATGTCATTAAAAGTCACAATTGAATACGCCCCTACGTGGACGATCTCCATTACACATTTGTAGTTGTCAAGGGAGGTCATACAAATAGTCGAGCCTATATCATATTTCATCTTTTAGCAATGTATGTAGTTTATCGTGACGGTTTAGATTTATCCCTCGATTTTAATTACTTGCTAAAAATAGGTATTTATCCCTCGATTTTAATTACTTGCTAAAAATAGGTATTTATCCATAAAATCTTAACATTTTTTTAACTATTACCATCTAAAGTTATCATTATTTTTTCGTTTCTACAAATAATAATAATAATAATGTTTGCCGCTAGGCTTCATCACCAGTGAACATTTTTCACCTAATATACAATTACTCTCCACAAAAGATTTTGAGAATTTTGATCCTATCTGCTGTCTCCTAGTCAAACTAGACCCAGATCTCAAAACCCCATTTCTTCAGGCCCCTTCAGTTCTCGAATTATCCGAGATCGTGTACATGCGTATATTGTTAATCCATGTCGTCTGGAAGCAGAGGGACATGGGTTTTAATGTTTCTGGTGATTATTTCAAGCATGTTTATCTATAACTCCATGTCAAAACTGGACCCTTATTCAGTTAAGAAGAAACGTATGAGTGAGAAAGTTCGCAAGATGTAATGTTCAATTCTGGAGTTTGTTTACTTGAATCCCATTTCGTAATTCTTGCCAAATTTAAATTGATTTACTTCTATTTACTGCAAATTGCTTGGCATAATCTCTGTGTATTTATGTTCTATTGGGTCTCCATGATGATGATTTTATCACAAGTTAAATTGATTAACTTGTTACATTGAGTAATTTGACACAAATTGCTGAATTTTAGTGACCCACATGGAAATATCATGCCATTAACTCATTTTAGCGTTGGGTTGTTTGAAAAACGAGACCTTTAATAAAATTGTCTTGAACCGTGTATCTGGAATATATGCATACTGCACATTGGTAATGAAATACCATGGCCTCTTGATCTCTGGCTTGAGTCTGTTGATTTAAAGTAGAGAATTTAAGCTTTGGCATTCAAATTGGTAAGCCTTTACCATTTGCGTCTTTTTCAAAGTCCAATAGCAACTGATTTGAATGCTGCTAGTCACTACCTCAGAATTGTAGGTTTCCTCCCGATATGTAGTTTCTCTTGTTTATTCATGTAAATTTTAGTAAATTTTCATGTTTAGTTTTTATTTGAAGGTTGTGAATGGGAATAAGAAATGTAATGCGACCACTCTTATTATATCTCAACTGTCACTGTGCTGTTACTAATGTTTGAATCCTTGTTTTCAAACCTAGATATTTCAGGTTGCTAGTTTTGAGGCATCCTGTACTAAAATTTGTAATAACTTAGAACAAAATATTCTATGGGGTGGGATGTATCTCTTGAATGTAAGGTTTGATACCTTTTGGCTTTCCAAATAGCAGTTTACAGTATTAGACTATTAGGGTTTACCGATGAAATACTTATTACATTACTTTCTAGGCTTGCGTAAATTTGATTCTTATTCATTTTGATGTCAATTGCATTTCCATATATGAAGAGTATAGTCGGCATCAAGGTCATTTGTTTTATGTGTTTCACTCTAACACAGTTATTGATTGAAGGGTAGGGACTGACCTAATCTTTAACAATTTTCTGTATAAGTTGGGGTCTGTCACTCTCATTCTGTACCATTTTTGGCAAAAAAAAAAAAAAACCCTAAATATTAAAACACAATTTTCAAAGCTGCATCCTTTCAGCTCTTGATCTTTGCCATACAACTAGTAGCATACATTCATCCTTCTATTATTAATAATGTTGGAAGACAGTGACTTCAGTAGCTCTGAGCTTTAGTAAGATTACAATTACGTTCTTAGGCATATTCATTTCCCTTAAAAGTAATCATGTGTTGCTGCAAAAGGAGATCTTTCGGAATAATTATCTTCTTGGGAAACCACACTGAGCTTTGAGAGGTGGAACAGAGTTTGCTCTTGGAAATTTTATTGTATATAATTGATTATGAAGAAATAAAATATTATCTACAAGAGTGTCGACTACGTTAGTTGTATAGATTAGTTGTATCTTTATGGCATTGCATTTTTGCAAATGCGAAAAAGAAGGCCAGTAAAGGGAACGAGCTAGAAAGGAACAAATTAACTATCAAACTCCTCCAATATAAATGGAATGTATATAATTGACTTGTTATCTCTCAATGTCAGGTTTTACCATGCTTATGACAACTACATAATGCATGCTTTCCCAGTAAGTCTTTTTATTCAATGATGTCCATTTATACTGTTCATCCAATATAACAAATCAGATATTCATTCAATCTGATTGTCTTGCAGCACGATGAATTAAAGCCTTTAACAAAAACTTACACAGATTCTCTTAGTGAACTTGGAAATTTGAGGGTAAGTATTTTGTCTGGAGAAGTTTTGTGATTAGCTAAAGGCAGATCACTAACTCTCCGTTCTCTCGAATTCTAGCTTCAGCATCTACCACAGGAGTATAATGGATCTGCCCTCTCGCTTATTGAATCACTATCCAGGTTTGATATTTCTTTTCTTTTGAGGTTGAGATAGCAGAAGTGGCCAACCTGTTTAAAGATTTTGTCTTTCTTTTCTGCATGAGAATCATTAGCTTATCTGTGTGTCTCACGGCCTTGGAACACAATGGTGGACCAACTTTCTTTCTCTCTCAGCTTAGTAATCTTGGGTAATCACACTGAGTTTGCAAGGGCAGTTCTTTGGCTATCTGAAAATCTGACATTTGATGTTGATGCGAGGATAAATCTTTTCGAGGTAATGTATAAATACCTTATTTTGTAATTCAAATTATTTATTAAATTCATTGATTGAAACTTTGTCGAGCGTACTGGGTAGTGACCATATTAACAATGTTCTATATTCCTGGTAAAGTTTTATTGGAGTGTGTAATTACTTTCTTTCCCTTGAACTCTATCTGTAGTGCAACATAAGAGTACTTGGAGGGCTTGTTTCTGCTCATATTCTTGCAACTGATTCTACAAACAGATTGAAGGAAGGAACTTATGAAAATCAGCTTCTTGATCTTGCTGAGGATTTGGGGCAACGGTTTTTACCTGCTTTTGATACCCCCACTGGTCTGCCTTATGCATGGATCAATTTGAAGGTATTTATTTGTAGTTTGTATCAAATAAACCTTTAATAGAATTTGGAGTACCATAAAAATCGTGCAACAAAGTGAGTTATAGCAATATACTTGTATTAGTTGGAAGAGATTAAATAGATAGGTTTTCCGTGCCCCTATTGCTGGTTTCATCTAGCTGCTGAAGTTCGGGACATAGCCGTGGAAAAATGTGCTCTGGTTTGTGGGTTATTCACAATTCTATTGTCCCAAGCGTCTTTAACCTGATAGATAATAGGAACTTTAAAAAAATAGGTAAATTCCACTTGATGCCATTCTACGTAATTTGTGAACGTTGGTGTATTGACTAAGTTTTTGGTCTAAGATGCATGATAAATGACACTTATATGATATAATGGAGCAAGGATTACTGCTATGCCATGATAAATAGTCCTTTTCATAATTGGATTATTTATTTATTTATTTTTGATATTATCTTCAGTATGGATATGGTGCATCTGTATTGTTTGTAATAGATATTTGACACTAAACCAATGTAAAATTCTGTCGTGATAGTATGGCGTGATGGAGAACGAGATAACCGAAACAAGCACATCTGGTTGTGGTGGGGAAATTTCTCTCTGCCTTATATGCACACTCCCACACAAACACAACACTTAGACACATGCATTTTTTTTTGTTCAAGCATGTTCAAATTCTGATGCTGTCCAAGTTTCTCCAATCTGGATTTAGGTTCTCTGATTCTTGAAATGGGGGCATTGTCACGCTTAACCAGTGACCCAAGATTTGAAAATGCTGCTTTACATGCTCTTCGTAAGTTATGGAGCATGAGGAGTTCATTGAATCTTTTGGGAACTACACTGGATGTAGAAACTGGGGAATGGATAGAGCAGTCATCTGGAATCGGTGCTGGTATTGTTTGTTGCTAGATTTTATCTTTTATTATTTTGAAAACCGTTTGTTGCTTGATTGTGTAAACAATTATTAAGACTGCTACGTACTTTTTTTTCCTGTGAATGATTTTTCTTTTCTTTTCATTTCTTTTCAATTTTTTGTATTGAGAATTTATTATATTCCAGCTTCTCAAGTTGCATTAATTGAATGGAATCATGTTCTGCTGTGCCTATGCGCTTTGTAGAATCTCTTATGCTGTCTCTCTATTGGTTTTTTGCAGGGGTTGATTCGTTTTATGAGTATCTAATTAAAGGTCACATTCTATTCGGAAGAGAAGAGTTCTGGAGGATGTTTCAGTTGGCATACCTTGCTGTGCAAAAACATTTTAGACATGGCCCATGGTATTATGCTTAACCCACTCTCAATTCTATAAAATTATGATTTCCAATGTGCTTAATATATTTCTTCATTCTTGTTTGTAAAATATTCCTTTCACCTAGTCCACAGTTCGCAAAAGATAATCAGAAAGTCCCAAGTTTTTCACCCTTCTTTTCTTCCTTCTACCTTTTTTGAGGGGGATTGGTTGAAGGGGGAGGTTTTAATCCCAAGTGTTCCTTTTTCTTCAATTAGTCATAGCTTTAGAAATGGTTGGAATATCCTTTGGAATGCCTGACGTGGAGTGCTATCAAATCTGAAGTTACAAACGTATATAATTTGTTGTACAGGTACCATGAAGCTGACATGAGGACAGGAAGAGCAACATTTTGGCAACTTACAAGCCTTCAGGCATTTTGGCCCGGCCTGCAGGTGAACTTTGGTGACTATAACATGTTTTCCGTCTATCAAATTGAATGGGGAAGGGTTCTTTTCATTATTGTTATGGCAGTCAGGTTCTTGTTGGGGACATTGCAGCTGCTAACTCATCACACCGTGAATTTGTTCATGTATGGAATAAATTTGGAGTACTTCCTGAGAGGTAAAATGTTTGTTTTCATGTGGTCTGCTTCTCTTATGGTTAAATAGCTAGTACTGACTTTCCTGCTATATTTCAATCGTTGATGCTAGCATTGCCATTAATATCCAACTTGATACGGCAATAATAACAAGCTGAGACTTATTTTAAATTAACTTGGGGTAGGCTATACGGATTCCTTTTTTGACATTCTGTCTTTTCAAGAGTTCTCAACTAAAAGGCCCAATTAAATCAAACCAAATCTTATGCAAACACGTTGGGCAATTATGAGCGACTACTTAGAATTTGTTATAGTGGGTTTATATTTCTTGTAAAATATTTTTTATATCTACATAAACATGCCTCAAGGAGATACTGATGCTAAATTTTTTAATCATTAAGGTACCTCCTTGATCATCAGATGCTGCATCCTACAGAAAAGTACTATCCTTTACGCCCAGAGTTGGCAGAGTCAACATTTTACCTATATCAAGCAACCAAAGGTTTGTGGAGATTGTATTAAACTATATTGGAATTTGAAAAATTTCATGCCTTGGCTTGATGTACACATGAAGGGTTGGCCTTAAAATGTGTAATATCCAGGTAACATTATGATGTAAGTGGTGTCACATTAAGTTCTGGTGATAAATTTTAAGACCCCAGACACCCACTTTTGGTTTCCGTGTAAACAAGAATAATGTTTTCTGGTCTTTGAGTAGCAAACCTATGGCTGGACATGGTCCGTTTTAGAACCGAACCGAAGTTCTTGGATATTTAACAAATGGAACCGTCGGGTCCAAATATAATTATAAAACCGTTCGGGGTTCGGTTCCGTTTGAGTCGGTTCGGTTCAATTTGGTTCCGTACCATAATTAATTTTTTTTACATTTACAACAACACTACATAAATACAACTAATGACATTCATTCGTAGCTTCGATGGGCAGTTGGAGTGGGGAAGCCGGACTCGATAGTCGACGGCTTCGATTTGGGCATGTAGATGTATGTTTTCAATTTATCAAATGATATAGGATTAGTGGACTTGTGCTTACCGAATGAAAGTATGAAATTGGAAAGGGAATGATAAAAACTTAAAAAGGCCTAGATTTTGGGCTAACAATGAAATTAATAATTGGACTAAAAAATAAAAAATCAAAACAAAAAATTGAATTTAGAAATTAGGTTGGGTTAGGTTGGCTAGGCATGGGCTTGGTTTATGAGTTGAAGCATTAATCACTAAATTAGTTAATTTGTTTAGAAAAAATTAAAAAAATTTAATTAATTCAATATAAAAAATTAAAAAAATTATTTAGATTCGGTTCTTGGTCTAGAACCAAGGACCGAATCTAACCCATCGGTTCGCGATTCAAATACCCGTTCGTGTATTTAACTTATGAAGAACCGTTCGGCTTAGTTCGGTTCGGTTCGATTCGGTTCGGGAGTTTTGTCCGGCCCTAAGTGAATCGTTGTTTGTATTAATGTTCCAAATCCTCTTGCTTACAAAAGCTGTCCTTGATCGAAGCTTTTATTATATTATAAGTTATGGTTCCCATGAAATGTGTCGATAATAAGTGAGTAAAAATAGGTAAAAGTTGTAGGTCCTACTGATTGTGTGGATAAAAATAGAGTTTGATCAACTTATAAGTAATTATAAGCTTTGCCAACATGCGCAAAACGTAAAACAACAATATAGAATATTAAGAGGTTATGTTATAATATTTCTTGGGAAAATTGATGCGGCTAAATTAAAACAGCCTTTTCTCCAGTCTTTTTGGCTATAAAATTTTCTTTTCGTTCTTCCATTTTCGCCTTTCCCCAGCAGCACTTGGGTACAGGCGGGGAAAAGCCATTAGCAACAATCTGCAAACATTTCAACTTCAATTGTCTCAGCACGGCCAGTCTTGATTTGGGTGCTTTCAATCTTAAAAGTTTACACCAAGTCCTTCATTTGAAAATATTATGCAATTTGAGTTGTGGATGAATATTTATCTCCGGTTCAGTCCTTTGACCTTAAACTTTAATTGTTGTCAGATCCATGGTATTTAGAGGTTGGCGAGTCAATTGTGGACTCTCTCAATTTATACACGCGAGTCGAAGGTGGTTATGCGAGCATTCGAGATGTGACAACTATGGAGTTGGAAGATCATCAGCATAGTTTCTTCCTCTCTGAAACGTACATTTCTTCTGTTCTCTGCTATATGACCATACATATCAATGATATTGTACTGATTAATCCTGCTTACTGTTTGTTCTGTGGCCATAATATATAAACATGTTACTTTTGTTCCGTTCCTGTAGGTGCAAGTACCTGTATCTTCTCTTCAATGATTCATTCTTGGCCAATCAAAACTACATATTCACAACTGAAGGTCACCCACTGCCTGTTTTAAGCTCTTGGCACGAGAAGCTTCCTGAGGCTTATATTCTTAGTAACTTTACATCCATTAAGGTGATCCTTGTAATCCCTCCTGCATTTCTATTCAACTACCTTATTTATCGTCTCAACTACCTTGCCGTCTTCTGCTTATTCTCCTTGTTTGCTTTGAATAAATTTCAATTGGATCATGTTTATTCACCTCATTTTAAGCCCCTGTTTGACAAGCATTTTTTGTAGGAAATGGAGTTTTGAATAGTGAACTTTAGGAGAGTAGTTAAAAAGTATGGAATAGTTTTGGGTTTACTTGTAGAATATTTTATTAGTTGAATGTGTGGTTGAAAATGAGTATGTGGAAAAAAGAGTTCGCAAAAACAATCATGTTTCGTGTGCATCATGGTGTACACTATTGTTTACACTTTGCCACACGACATTTTCCAATTAGGCAATTTTTTTTTTAAATACAGTTTTTTTATCCAATTATTTGTTGACAACAATGCAAATGTCAACGACGATGTAAAAATGAGTACAAATGACATAATCCTTGAAAAAATGTTTGTCAAACAGGGGCTAAATAGACATGTAATGCATTTTGCAAATGTAACTAAGTGTTTGTTTGGTATTGCTTTTAAGTGGATAAAAACTATGTTTGGCCAACTTATATTATAATTTAAGCAGGGCCAAACTATCCAAGTTATTTTTCAAATATCCTATTTTCTTGCCAACTTTTTCTAAAAGAATAAAGGGATTTTAGATTCAATATACTATTCAAATTCGGTTTTTTTCTCTAAATAATAAGAAATGCGACTTAAAGTACTATTCAATTTTGACAATTTGAACCTGTTGAAAGTGCTTATAAATCTAAGTTTTACTAGTTGACATTGAATTGTTCATATGTGCAGAGTGAAGAGCAACCAAAACGATCTAGTGCAATGTCATTGCAAATCTGTCCTAATGCTATGAATGAGTCAGTCGAGAGTGCTTGTCATATCCCGGACACTAGTGCTGATCATAGATGTTTTGCGGATGAGGACTGTGGTGTTGATTCGACAACATGTAGACGAAGGTCGTGCAGTATGGCTGGCTATTGTGGTCTATGGTTGTTAATATGAGAAGCTGACATTCTTTGGCATTCCTTAGTAAAAGTTGAAAGGAAGGATATAAGTAGTCTCCTCTCAGGTTTGTTACGAGTTGCAACATAGAGCTATGACATTTATTATAGAATCCTTGTAACAGAATTTATGTAAACATATACTCTTTCCATCCCATTTATATAGATTGAATTTCCTTATTTTTTGTCTCAATTATATGGTGGTGTTTTATTTATTGAGAACGTGTTGTTTATTTGTTTACTAATATATCATCATTTAATTTGCGTAGTTATAATCAATTTTTCCCACTTAATCTTGAAATCGTACAAATATAAAGATACGTACTTCTTGAAATCATCCAAATTCAATATTTTTACCACTCCCAACAATAATTTACCACTAGTTGTTAATAATTAAATAATGGTAAATTAGGAAAGTTTTTGGCAAAAATTATTTTTTCAATAATATTAAATAAGATTTCTTAATTTATATGAAAAAAATCAGTCTATATGAATAGGACGAAATGAGTATTTAGATTGATGATAAATATTTGAGTAATGTTATTTATCATCATAACGATAAAATATCTTGATGTAGCAATTTAAGTAGAATAATAGAATAAGATAATTCAATTTTCATGAGAGAGAGGGTTTGAACCGCTTTATCGCATTATTTCATATAAGTTATTACATCACCGATATTCTATTATTATAATGATATATATCATTATTCTAAACATTTAGGTGATGAATTTCATATTGTCCTTACTTTGCCATTGTTCTAGATGGATTAGACAACACTACGAATGAATACTTAAAGAAAAAATATTTATGCTTAACTATTAGGTTTTTAGGGTTGGCAATTTTATGGACAAAAATACTAATTTTTATTGTGTTGTAAAATTAAAGGACCTAAGGTTTAATTTGTATAAATTAGATTATGAGGTTTAGGGTTCAAGCACGAAAATAGAAGAATCACGGTGCCACATTTTCGCTAGCCTATCGTCTAGACACTGCTCGAGCGACAAAAACAGAGTCCTCGTCGCTCGCCTGTCGTCAAGGTTTAGCTTGAGCGACAGGTTTATACGGAAAACCCTAATTTGCGTTTCTAAACAGATTTTTTTGACGTATTTAACTCAATTATCATATCCTATAAATATCCAAGCTATTTGACGAGATTAAAATGTGGTTTTCATTATTTTAATTGCTTCATCTTATTCTCTAAAGATCCAAGAACATATTCTTTCATCGTGATTCATTCTTTCTTCTTGAGATCATATAATCACATGTTTGAGAAAAACATCAAGCCCATTGATTCCGAAACACCACCTACTTCCTATCGGTCATATGAAGGTTTTTTCTCAATTGGACTTCAGAAGTTTCTGGAGGTTGAGAGATATTGGACTACAAGCGCAGGAAGAGCACAAGACCTTGGAGTAGGTTCTTGAAATTCCACTGGGAAGAGACAATTGCAGAAAATCTTGGAGCAGGTCTTAAAACAAACATTGGAGTTAGCAAGAAATAGATCGGGAAGTCTAGTGGAGTTAGCTAGATAGCATCTGAGTGTAACTCACTCCAAATTATCTATAATGGAGGTAACGGCTTGGTCTCGTAGTTTTTACCCAGTTGAGATTTTTCCGTCATCATTTTGGTATTCGTTATTTATTACTTTCTTTATTCCTGCGGTATTCAAATTTAGGGAAATTGACTAATTTGATTAACCATCTAAAAATAATTAAAAGTGACTTGTTTCTTTTGATTGATTAATTCCGCACATATGGTTAGAACTAAAAAAGGGATAATTAATAACCATTAGGTAACTTGGTAGCCGTTAATTTGGTAATTCGTAATTTTCAAGTGGTATCTAGAGCGACACCCGATTTTTTATTGACGTCTCCATAAAAATTGACAACACCCCACTTGTGGATGGAGAGGAAATATCTATATTTTTAATGTCAAGTCTAACGTATCAAACATGTTGCATTCTTGTTCAATAGTGCTCGGGCTCTAATAAAATTGGGTTTTGGGGCCATTAAAGTTTGTTCAAGTGGCCAATGAGTGAGCCCACTTCGAAGGCCTGCTTTTATTGTAGAAAGGGAAAACTATATCATTAATCCCAAGCCTATTTACTTAGTAGCAAACAAGTCCTCAAGCTATTTTTTTACATTCAAACCTCAACCTATCATTTATGTGACGCCATGGTCTCCAATTGACTGAACCTTCGAAAATGCAATTAAATATACACGAGGCTCGCATGTCGCCTTTGATTAGGGGTAAAACTATCGAGGCAATTGTAAATTAATGGATAGAAACTATAATTACGGATCAAATATGTTAACCAACATAAGCTTGAAGATATAAAAGCGACAAAAAAAGTGAGGACATAAATGTGACAATAAGTAAAGATTGAACCCTTAATATGATTAATAAGTGATGCAAGAAAAGAAAAGTGTCATTACCTTCCCAACGTCAAACCCTATCCCATCTCCTTGAGTATTTCCCCAAATCAACCTTGTAAATGGTTATTCTTTGGAGTTCGGAGAGCAAAGAGACATCGATTGACTCCGAAATCGACAAACGCATAAAAATATGATAAAAATAACAAAATTATGGCATTGATTGCTTACAAAGTGTTATTTCCATCATCTTTACAACACCGGTGAGTCTCAAATATTAACTATTTTTTTCTGAAGTAATGTCTCAAAATTGAGAAACGAATTAAATATTTCCAATCAAACTACAAAAAGAACATTCAATATTGAGGTGCCTTATTTTGTTGAACAGCTCAATTGTCACCTTTCAAGAAAAGGCCCATTGATAATCCTTTCATTGCGCTTACCTTTAAAATAAAGTGATGTATAACTATTTAAACAAGCAACGAGATAAGCAAGACTTATACAAAATTGGAATTTCGGATCTTCTGTAAATTTGTGATATTTGTTTTACAATTAATGTTAAAAGTCATGGTGAACTGAGAGCTATCTAATTTGTACGTCATGTGCTTTTCTTCATTGGAAGAGAAATGGCGATGGTACTAGTGTTGCTAGCCCATTGCAAGTAAAGGAAGGGGGCATGGAATGTGGGATGGTGGTGGTACAACATTTGTTACGTATTCATTTAGGGACCATATGGCCATAACATAAATAGGTTGGAGATTTGACTGCCAAAATATTAGACTAGGGGACCTATTTGTCACCGGGTGAATAGGTTGAGGACTAATACTTCAATTTCCCAATTATAAACCAACCATTGCAGTTCCTCTTCCTATAAATAAGGTTACTACAAGAGACATTTGCGTTTCTCCATTACCATAATCATTCTCTAAACAAAAAAACTTGAAAAAAAAATATTTATTCTTAATCCCGCCAACGCCGCGGCCGTGGGCAACGCCACCGCCGCCTCCTCCTCCTCCTACATGCAAGTACCTATGCATTCTTCTAAACTCTAAACAAAAACCCAGATTATGTAGCTTCACCATTTCATCAGACCCACAAAAATTTCCAGAATTTAAAGCATAAATCAAAGTTTTACAACAAACTATTTTTCATTTTTATTGATTTTTTTTTTATTGGTTTTGTATTCGTTTTGAGGGGAATGGTCCGCTAATGTGATCATTCATGGCGGACATAGTGAAGCAAATCTTAGCAAAACCAATTCAATTAGCCGATCAGGTGATAAAAGCCTCCGGAGACACCAGCTCTTTCCGGCAGGAATGCCTCGAAATCAAGGTGAAAACCGAGAAACTCGCCGGGCTTCTCCGGCAAGCCGCCCGTGCCAGCGGCGACCTGTACGAGCGCCCGACCCGGCGGATTATTGATGATACTGAACAAGTACTCGATAAGGCCTTAACCCTCGTGTTCAAGTGCCGGGCCAATGGATTGAGAAGGGTTTTCACAATTATCCCCACAGCAGCATTCAGAAAAACCTCTCAACAATTAGAAAATTCCATTGGTGATGTTTCGTGGCTTCTTCGAGTCTCGACCCCGGCCGATGATCGCGACGATGAGTATCTCGGGCTGCCACCGATCGCGGCAAACGAGCCGATTTTGTGCTTGATTTGGGAACAGATTGCGATTTTGTGTTCGGGTTCGTTAGAAGAACGCTCTGATGCGGCTGCTTCGCTTGTTTCGCTGGCTCGTGACAATGATAGGTATGGAAAATTGATCATTGAAGAAGGTGGGGTTGCACCATTGTTGAAATTGGCTAAAGAAGGTAGAATGGAGGCTCAAGAAAGTGCTGCAAGGGCAATAGGGCTATTAGGAAGGGACCCTGAAAGTGTAGAACCCATTGTTAATGCCGGTGTTTGTTCAGTTTTTGCTAAAATTCTCAAAGAAGGGCATATGAAAGTTCAAGTTGTGGTGGCTTGGGCTGTGTCGGAATTGGCTGCGCATCATCCGAAATGCCAGGATCATTTCGCTCAGAATAATACGATAAGATTGCTTGTTAGTCATCTTGCATTTGAGACGATTCAAGAACATAGTAAGTATGCTATTGCAAGCAACAAGCAAGCCATGTCGATTCACACCGTCGTTATGGCTAACTCTGATTCCATGTCAAATGACCAGACGAGTAGTAAAAGGAACGATGATGAGTTTCATAGCACGATTTCTTATCCTGCAGGGAATGACACGACAAGCCAAATGCACAATATCGTGGCGAAAACTATGTCTATGAAGTCGAACGTGCCCTCAAAAGGGCATGTCCAGACTCAAGCGAACAATCCCAAGGCGAATCATAAGAACTCAAAAACTAATCAAAATCACGTGCAGCAGCAGAGGCACCAAGTTGCATTGACAGGAACTAGCATTAAGGGTAGGGAATTTGAAGACCCTGCTACGAAGGCAGAAATGAAGGCCATGGCTGCTAGGGCTCTGAGACACCTTTGTGCAGGGAACAATACTATTTGTCATAGTATAACTGAATCCCGCGCACTTTTATGCTTTGCGGTTTTGTTGGAGAAAGGCCCTGATGAAGTTCAATACAATTCAGCCATGGCATTGATGGAGATTACTGCAGTAGCCGAGCAAAATCCAGAATTGAGACGTTCAGCTTTTAAACCTACTTCACCGGCTGCTAAAGCAGTAGTCGATCAGTTCTTACGAATCATCGACAAAGCAGACTCGGAACTCCTCATTCCAAGTACCATATCCATAGGGAATTTGGCTAGAACTTTTCGAGCAACTGAAACAAGAATCATTGGTCCATTAGTGCGGCTCCTCGACGATAGGGAACCTGAGGTTACAAGTGAGGCAGCAATTGCCTTGAGCAAGTTCGCGTGCACGGATAATTTTCTCCATGTCAATCATTCTAAGGCCATAATTGATGCAGGAGGTGCTAAGCACCTAATTCCATTGATATACTTTGGTGAGCAAATGGTACAAATTCCGTCATTTATATTACTATGTTACCTTGCATTGCATGTACCAGATAGCGAGGCGTTAGCTAAAGAAGAAGTGCTCATCGTGTTGGAATGGGCGACGAAGCAGAATCATCTGATGCAGGATTCGATGATCGAAAACTTAGTTTTTGAAGGGAAAAAGAGATTGGAACTCTACCAATCCAGAGGCTCCAAAGCGTACCTCTGATTTTGATAACATTGTATAAATTTTAGGTTCTTTGAGGTTTGAGTTTTTTTCACTCTCATTCGGGTGCATTATATAGAGTTAAGACTTATCAATTGTGTAGTATAGTATTTATCATTCTTGTAGTCATTGTAAACATTCTTTCTTTGAAATAACAAGAGTATAGAGTGTGTTTAATGCACATATATAGATGAGAGAATGCATTTTTTTTTATGTGACGGTGAATATGTGGTAAAAAAAGAAGAAAAAGTTATTGAGGTGATAGAAAATATTATTTATATTGAAGAATGTGTGGTTGAAAATGAGTAGAAGAAGGAGAATGAAAATTTTAATGTGCACCAAACAGAGGCTCAGCTATACTTTGGACCCCATCTCCAAAAGTAACTAATCTACACGCATGACTTTTAAAGTTGGTTAACATGAAGGATTACCAGTAGTCATGTGTCTAGAACAGTCACTATCAAAATATCAAGAGTTGGGCACAATATTTATAGGCTATATTAACAACATAGCAACTAAGGTCATTCTTTTTACCCAAACTTACCTTATTCTAGCAATAGGATTTTGCTTTAAAGTCCCAACAAACAAGTTAACTCTTTTTATAACATTATGTTTCTTGTAAGATAAACATAATGAATTGTGTCCATACTGACCATAGAAACTACATCTGATAATATGCTATGTCATACCTTTCTAATTTTGACAGTGATGTTTTACCTAGTTACCTGATGACATGAACTGAATCAAGTGTATGGAGGTAGTAAGAGCCTATGGGTATGAGTCAGACATTGATACTATTTGTTTATCAATGGTTTTGTTTGGTACTTTGGCTACAACTTTAGATGTATGACCTAGCGGTTTATCATATCCAGCTTCTTTAACAAACTTCAACTAAGTTAATTATTTCTCCTTTCCTTTCCTTTCCTTTCCTTCCATAGCCTAAACTTTCAATTCGAGGTATTTCCATAACTAAGAACATCACTTAGGCAGGCAGATCCAGTGGTCAGTCATTTAACTCTCTCCTTGGCGCTTAGTTCAACAAGGAGCTCCCAAACTTGATTTTCTTTTTTCTTTAGAACTGTGGAAAAAACCTTTTTTCTGTTGTAACCACAACCCTTTCTTCTTTGGTGAACTCCATATTAGCAAGAAATGTAACATTTTTGTCTTGTTTGACTCCATATTCTTTTCAGTGTCGGGCATTTGAACATACATTACTTGTTCAGCTATGTCTATATTCAATGAGTTTCTACCTTTAGACAACAACTGCAGCGAGTTAGAGTCAAATATAAGATTGACAGTTAATGAGTTTACCTCATTACATCAATTCTGTCCTTCTCATCTGAGTTCTCTTTGTCCCCATCTTCGAACCATATGATGTACATTACCATCTTAGATCGAGTCTTCTTCATTGTGTTTGCACATTCAACAGCTATGTTTCCAAATTCTTCATATTCATGGCATTCAATATGATTTTGAGTTCTCTCAATAGATGAAGTTGGATTGTGCCTTTAGTTGTTAAAGAACTTCTTCTATTGTGGTTGTGGCCATATGTTTGTCACTCTCACTTTCTTCATCCTCTTCTTCCTCAATATCTTTGACTTTGAAGACAATTTTGGATCCTTTCTCTCTTTCTCCTATAGAGATAACCCATACTCATCAAGCAGCCTACCCAACTCTTCTACCTTTTATACTTTCAATATTTTTATTTTCTTCTATTGTAGTTACTTTGTAATAGAATCTATTAGCTAGTTATCTAAGAATCTTCTTCACTATTTCTGTTTTGAATACTTCTTCCCCAAAGTGTATGTTGAGTTGATAATGTCCTTGAATTGATCATCAAGGATGAGCATTTGAAGTTTTGAAGATTTCACATTGGAAGCTCTTTCATTAACCACTTGTAGTTATATCCCAAGCTTCCTTTACTACCTTGCACATAGAAATCAAGTGAAATTTTTTGGAATCCAAAAAAGAGAAAATTTCATTTAAAGCTTTTAAATTTCATTTAAATTGGACAAATACCTGCATCCTAATATTTCAATATGAGCAGTTAGTCTCGTCTAAGACAGGAGGTCCAAATGGTTCACCATCAATTAATAGGTTTTTCGTGGATCACCTTTTTTTTCAAAATTGCTTGGCTTTGATACCAAGTGTAAATTCTAAGACCTAGATATATCAAAAATCTCTTTCTAATTATATTATTTAAATAGCGGATGTCAGTTAAAATGTCCTATACTCAATTTTTAGCAGTTTTGATTGCAACATGTAGATTGAGTCAATGTTCTAACAGTTTTAAAGTATGCGAAAATTAACGAGTAGATTAAAACTTTAACACCAAATGTAACGTGATAAACCACAAAGGAAAGCACCCACGAGCCTCATGCGTGGGGTAAATCAAGTGATAAAAAATACATTAGTCTTGGTTATGTAATTTTGCAAAATGAACAAAAACAATCAAAAGAAATATGAGAACAACTATGTTTCGTTGGGATTGGTTCTTTTTCGTATATTCTTATTCATTCAATAAATTAAAAAAATCATTTTTCAATTCGGACACAACGAGCATAATACCCTCTTTAACTTCTATACTAATGGACTGAATATCAAAAAGGAGGGAGCTAAGTCCAAGTTACTCGTATCTTTTTCTTTTGACCTATTGGAGAAGTGAAATCAAATCATCCGATCTTGACTTTATCACTACTTCACTATTGTACTTGGTCGCAACCACCACTTGGATTAAAAATCACAAATCTCAACTTACGCTAAGCGGCTTGATTAATCGATGGGATTGTACGTCAGACACGTTTGGTTTCTCCAAATAAGTTGTAGAAGACAGTTGACTTTGAAAGTAATTAATAAAGCACTTGTCAGGTTGAACTTGTATCCACCATAATATTTTAGCTCTAGGTCACCTGACATGAACATATTTTCAAAGTTGTAATTCCAATCTTGTTTTCTTCCTTTACTTATATAAATCATTGAACAAGAATTAAAATTAATTTTATATAAAGCATTGAACAAGAATTAGAATTAATTCTTGCCTAAAACAATGGACATTAAACCCGATAAGAATATATTATATTATATAATAAATTCTTGATATGTTAATAAGTAGACTTAAGGAAATATATTATTAGAGAATATTCAGAATGACAAGTATATAATTCTATACGAACTACAATATGGTAACAAGAAAAAATGTTGACTGTTTTAAGCATTGAAACCCTAAAACTGCAGCCTTACAATTCTGTTGAATATACTTACAAACTAGTCAGTTAGAATTGAATGCCAATTTGGATTTGTATCCCGTTTTACATTTTTTGCAGTTTTCTTTACATTTAAAAATCAATACATGCATTAAGCTAAAATTTAATATGTAAAAAATAACACTCTCTTTGGTGAACCTTTTCACTCTTCAACTCAACTTTTTCTCTTTATCATTGTTGGCTATAGATCCAGTTCTTTATATATATATATGTATATACAAGCAATCTTCCACTATGTCAACATGCTTCTTCCATGCATTGAATGCTTAGCCAACTTTGCATTTAATGCTAGAGGAAATGCTACTACCTTTCCACTATTTACTTTGAAATCACGTTGCTATAATTAATGATATTTGTGACAATATTTCACTATAAATAGAGGGTACAGTTCGAAGAGAATGCAATAATTGTAGAGAGGTGAGAGAGATAAGCAATGACTAGAGAGACAAGTAAAATTATAGCAAGAAGTATTGATTTTTATTGATTCTTCTATATACAAGATATATTAGCTTCTTTTTTTTTCATCTCCTTACATTATAAGAATTTTATGTTTTCCCTACAAAATTTATCTGTATAGAAAGGTTCTTATTTGTGGGAAAAATCTTTGCAAAGGAAAAAAATT
The DNA here is from genome assembly GCA_903798385.1 of Fraxinus cuspidata. Taxonomy (NCBI): domain Eukaryota; kingdom Viridiplantae; phylum Streptophyta; class Magnoliopsida; order Lamiales; family Oleaceae; genus Fraxinus; species Fraxinus cuspidata. The sequence goes on along the minus strand of CAIGRP010063889.1, from coordinate 15,694 downwards.
TGTTAGCACATTTGTGGGACAAACATTGAGGGGAAAGTAAAAGACAACAAATTTTTGAAATTTGTGCATTAAAGTTTTTCCCTACAAACCCTTTGGAGACGAATACAATAGGAAAAATTACATAATTGGTCACTGAACTTTGTAAATGGTTTCTTCCTAATCACTAAACTCTTAAAATTTTTCTTATTAATCGCTGAACTTTATAAAATATAATCTCATCCATCACTGGAAACTTCATAAATTTCTATGTTAGTCACTGAACTTACAAATTGTAATTCCATTAATCACAAAAGGAAAACTTTTAAAGTTCAAATACCCCCTGAAAATCTTACGCAAAGTTCAGTGACCAACCAGGTAATTAACCAAGTTTTTTTAGTATTTTTCTTTCTTTTCTTTATTTTTTTACTCATGCCACACAATTTTATTTTCTCTAGTATCGGCAAACTTAGAAATTTGAGTACCCTTTTATTCCGAGGCTAACCAACAAGGTTGTCTGTTGACTTCTCTAAAATTAAAGAGGCAACAAAGGATAGTTCTATGGGCTGTTTCAGTTTCGCTCTACTTTCCATCAAGACACACTTGAATAAAATTGAGAAATTTATTAAATTCTTAAGATGTGTACAAATTTCAAAATTGAATACTATTATGTGATCAATGTTGAAAGGGTTTTCTTCCGAAATAGTTGAATGTATGGATCTCTTTTGTCTCTTTGATCTTAGAAAGGTCAACAGATAACCTTATCAGTTATCCCTGGGATAAAGGCTATTCTTTTTTCTAAGTTCGGTGATGTTAGAGAGAATGAAATTATGGGGTAGGAGTATTGAAAAAAGAAGAAAGAAAGAAAAAACTAAAAACAAAAACATAAAAATTTATAATTTACCTGATTAGTCATTGAACTTTGTGTAAGATTTCCTATAGATCACTGAATTTTACAAATTGTAATCTCATCCATCATTGAGAATTTGAAAAGTTTTCCTATTAGTTATTGAACTTTACAAAATGTAATCTCATCAATCACAAAATGATGGATGGGAGTACATTTTGTAAAGTCTAGCAACTAATGCAAAACCATGTGAAATTCAGTGACCCCTAGAAACTTTACGAAAAGTTCAGTGACCAAGTAATTGTTCTAGTTATGTCGCATAAGTGTTTCCCTGACAAAATCATTTGTCTACTAAAGTTAATTTTGCCCAAGAAATGATTTCACTTTTCCCTACAAATTATGTTGTCGACTAAACTTTGCTTTTCCCTAGAAAAAATTTTTTTTTTTGTGGAAGGAATATTTGTGGGCCAAGATATACACATCTTCCCCCAACAACTAAAAATTTGTGGCAACATGGTACAAATTATTTGTGGGCTAAACCTTGTTTTTTCTCTACAAATAATTTTTCATGGGGAAAACATATTTATAAGTTATAATGAAAGAATTCGTTTGGAGAAATTAAATTATTTTTATATATTTTATTTATTATTTATGTTAGAGTAATTTTTAACCTTATTCAAAATAATATAAAGATACAAAAAGACAATAAATTAATTAATACATGTAGTGTCAATCAATTTAATATTGAATCCAAAATATTTTATCAAAACACAAATAAAAACAATTCACTAAGTATAGTTACATCTATACTTAAAAAGAGTACAACAAACATACTTTGTATATATTATTATGGACCTAAAAAAATAACTCTTCATCTTCATGAATTAGANATGTAGTGTCAATCAATTTAATATTGAATCCAAAATATTTTATCAAAACACAAATAAAAACAATTCACTAAGTATAGTTACATCTATACTTAAAAAGAGTACAACAAACATACTTTGTATATAATATTATGGACCTAAAAAAATAACTCTTCATCTTCATGAATTAGACATGCAGCTGATCCTCACTAAAAGTTACTCTCTTCGTCCTTAAGAGCATCATCTACCTTATTAGCACTATTCCCTATTGACAATGGTGTAAATGCTGATATAATGAAATCAGCAACTTTACCAAATAGCTGGTGCATAGAATGATTACAAGAGTGTCATGTAGAATTGAATTGTTGCTCAACAGCCTTCGGCTTGTTTTGCATCATTTGTTCCATCTTCACTCGAGCTATATCGGCTACCTTTCGAGTAGAATGTCCTGCTTCTAGCTTTTTCAAACTTCATACATTGGAAGATGTCCCATTGTCTCGAAGGCGACCATCTCCCAACCCATGAATTTGACGTCCAGGCTTCATATCTAGAACGAACATCAAGTTATTAATTCCAGTATCAACATCATCTATGGGTATATCATCCAAAGGGGTATCTTCGAGAAGCTGATGCTTCTTTAACCTCTCTACATGATATTTATACTTTTTGACAAGCACCTCATCCTACAAACGCAACCGATAAGAAATATTAAACAGTACAAGAAATCAAATTTTGCAAGAGATATAACACAATTGCGCCTGAGATATAGCACAACCCAAATGATGTAATCAACCCTAAAAATTATTTTGACCATGGTAGTGTCCGTTTCCAAAATAGCCACATGAAAAGCATCTAAAAAATGTCATACTAATTTATCTAATGATAATTTTTCTAGCCTTTTTTAATCTAACTTTGCAATATAATTTTTGTGTCTAGCTTAGTAGATTTTTCATGATAAAGAAAACAAAGTTATAGTGTTGAGTCTTTCTTACATGTTGAGTCTTGGCTGCATTATAAGTCCAACACTTGTTCTTCCTAGCATAAGCGAACTCAAAGGTGTTGACTTCGAGAAACTTCGAACTATCCTGAGATAAGTTCATTTAAGACAAAAAAGGGAAAAAAAGCACAACATATTAGCAGCACCTAAAATTGATTAAGAAAATAGTTCGGTTGGCCTCTGGATTTGGACATGCAAAATGTATTGACACCAAGGATTAATACCTAAGGATTGACACCAAGGATTAATACCTAGCAGTCTCGACAGAATCTCCTAGTATTCGAGTAAAAAATTTCACTAATTTTTGCTTTCTTGATTTGTGTGCCAAATGTCAATCACCAAGGATTAATACCTAAGCAATGATCTCAACTTAATCCATCAAGAATTAGGGTGAATCTAAGTAATTGTGTGCTTCCTTTCTTTCCAACTAAATCAATTACTCATATACATGTATATCACAAATAAAAATACATAGATGCATACGTATGTGAACATTTGTTATGTTCTTCTGAACACAATGTCATTGTGCAATTTGGAAATACCAAGAATGGTAGTTCATATTTAAATGCCTTTGGGAAGGGAAAAAATAATTCTTTGCATACCTTTGTGAATGCGTAGATGAACTATCCTTCGCGCAAAATAAACTATAATGAAGAAGGGAAACCGATGATACTACAATATAACAGATGTGTTTGAGGTAAAAAAAATTCAAATTATAGCAAACATTTTACAATGAATAGTTAGAAATAATGCACTGTCTCTAGTTGTTTCATAAAATAAAAATTGAATTTCCTACCAAGGAAAAAATAAAAACCAAAAACACGGCCTAACATTAAGATTATTATCAATTTACGAAAAAATATACTCATTCAGAAACAAAAATTAACTAATATCAAACTGTATTTGTAGATGCTGGTGAGATTTAAACAATCAAATTACACTATCAAATTCAAATGAAAGAGCTGTAATTCAAATAAAATCATCAAAAATGAAAATGACTTGGCACTAGCAATTTGTTAATTTGGGTTTTTCTTCTTCCCTATTCTTAAGTTCATGTCATACCAAGAAATTATAACCTATTTATTATCAAAATTAACATAATTATCTTATTGAAGAACAACAGTATCATCCTAACTCCCACTGATAACGCAAATTGCATAAGGAAACTATTAAGGAATAAAATCCAATATCGAATAAAAATAAAAATATAGACCAACTTGTAAATGATTTGATTGTTCATCTTAACAAAATTGACATTTTAAGATGTAATCCAAGTCTTAATATAGTATCAGAGCCCATTAAATTTCAATGAACAATTTAATCCAATTAAGACTCAAAAAAATGAGCATATGAATTTCAAAATTGGTATGCTCAAATAAGCTTTCATATTGAGTGACCTCTTAATAAGGTTGACCTTTTAAGATGGAATCTCGAGACTTGATAAAAATAACAAAATGTGACGTTAAAAATAAGAGATCTAAACACACGTGTTTAGTGAATTAAAATTCTGCATATATAAAGCCCGTCTTTAGTACCGGTTAAAATTCAAATTTTAATTTTAAGTCAACTCAATGATTAATTTTAACCACATATTTTATGGGTCCCACAACTTTTCATCTACACATGTCATTAACTTTTTTATCAAAATCTAATTTTAATCTTCACCAAACCTTACCCACTCCCCGTCCAAATAGACATAATTAAATTTCTTGAGACAGTAATATAAGGAGTGTGTGAAATAAGAGAGGGAAACCTGAATAATTTTGACAGAATCTGGAAAGAGAGCTTTAGGATTTTTGCCAAAAAGAAGAAAATCAAATCAAATATGTAGCATATTCAGCCGAACTAAATCAAATTTGTTCACGTAAGACTTCAAAATCATCTGTTTAAACCAAAAAATAAATAGAATTGATGGGCATACTTGGAATATGTCTTAAAGAAGAACTCAAAATCTGTAGCAGATTCAGCCAGAATTTGTTGACCCAAAATCTATTATGTGAATTGAAGAAATTGAGATTGTAACCATGGGATCTATAAAAAATTTTGAGGCAATAACTTTGAATTGCGACCGATTGAAGCGACAAAGAGGGAAACTTTTGGTGAAAATTTTTGGAGGCAAGATTTTAGAGGAATATTGGATATTCATACATAAGGTTTTTTTATATTTTGATATTGCTAATAAAAAGTACTTATCTGTAGTGAAAAGAGAGAAAAAGAGAAGAGATAATAAAAGTCATTAGATATGTGTGTATTATAATGAGAATCAAAGTCCTATATTTATAAGGAATGATTAGGGATATAATAGTAATAATTTCTAGGGTTTCAGGGATACAATTGTCATTCACTAATAAATTTACTATTTACAACACTCCCCTTGTATGACACATTACAAATATCTGTCTTACTAAAATCTTGTTTGATAAAAACCCAATGGGACAGAAAATCAAACGAAGGAAGAAGAATATAGTTATTTTGGAATTAATTTCTATTTATAACAGAGTATAAAACTTTTGTTAGGAAAATCCAGTGGGATAAAATCTAAGTAAATGAAAAAGAATGCATCTACTCCCCCAATGTTGATTGCTGAAAATCTTTGAGTCGACGCATTCCAATCTTATGAACCAATTTCTTGAATGTAAATATTGGTAGTGCTTTTGTAAATAAATCGCCACATTGTCACTTGAACGAATTTGTTGAACATCGATGTCGTCATTCTTCTGAATTTCATGTGTATGAAAGAATTTTGGAGAAATATGTATCATCCTGTCACATTTTATATAACCTCCTTTGAGTTGTACAATACAAGCAGCATTGTCTTTATACAAAATTGTTAGACTATCTTTTGTTGAAGTTAATTCGCATTATGCTTGGATATGATGGGTCATGTTCTTCAACCATACACATTATCGCCCTACTTCATGTATTACAATAATATCAAAATGATTTGAAGATGTTGTTGTTAATGATTGCTTTACAGATCACCATGATAAAGTTGTTCTTCCATGCGTATACAAGTATCCTGTTTATGATTTAACTTTATATGGGTAAGAGAAATAACATGCATATGCATATCCCACTAAAACAGATACCGACTTCTGAGAATAAAATAATCTCAAATCAATAATACACTTTAGGTAACGAAAAATATATTAAACACCATTCTAAAGTCTTATTTTGTTGTAGAGCTATGTCTTGTAAGGAGATTTATAAAAATAGTTACGTCTGGTCGAGTACAGTAATGCTCCAATTGCACTAAGATATGATACTTCATAACCAAGAACATTTTCTCTATCTTCAAGTGAACAGAAATGATCATTTTTAATATCAAGTGATCGAACAACAATATGTGATACGTTGTGTGTTATCCATTAAAAAAAAGTGTTTTAAGACTTTTTCTATATGTGTAGATTGATGAACAAATAATTCTTCTAGAAAATGTTCAATCTACAAGTCAGGCTTTCTATCTTGTAATTTCATTATTTTTATTTCTTTTTCATACAAAAAACTCATTTGTATCCAATAGAAATTACATTTTTTTGGTGTTTGAGCTATATATATGTCTAAACACTTTTCGTTTCTCTCAATAATTCAATTGCTTGTATGGCTTCTTTCCACTTAGGCCAATCATTTCTATGTTAACAGTTTTTAACAGACTGTGGTTCATGATTCTCATTTTGCATAATATCAAGAGCCACGTTTAAGGCGAAAATATTATCTATAACAACATTATTTATTTCCCATAATTTATGAGATAACATCTAATTTATTGAAATTTCATTATTTTCGGACACTTGTGGTTTTCGTGAACCATATTTTCAATACTAGATTGATCAATCTTTTCTCATGTTACTTCTTCTCAAGTTTTTGGTATGTTTTTCTCTTGTACTTTTCTTTATCGAGGTAAAGAGTCTTTTGAACCAACTGATCGATCATGCTTCCGACGTATTTGAAATTCATTCGCTACAAAAAATTGTCCTGTAGGAACATTAATTTTTGCTACAATATGACTTTCTCACTTTTCTTATGTCAACAAATACATTTGGTAATTGATTGCAACTCTTTGCAAATGAATGATCATTTCAACCTCTTGTTTATATTGATTGTTGCAAGAATCAAAGTGAGATAGAGTTGTGTCATTTCAAGAAATTTTACTTTTTTTTATCAAGATGTGCTTTGATGTCAAACGAGATCCATAAGTTCACATAACATCTTTTCAAGATGAACTTCTGAGTTCTTACTTGAATAATTGAAATGTACTATGCAACTCTATCCCATTTTTGTCAACGCTAACCATCAATGATATTTAAGCTTTAAAGGTTTTTTTTAAGTAAAATAGTTAAGTAGTAAAATATAATACTTTTTTTATAGCTAAAAGTTAGAAATAAATAAATTACGTATTCTGATAGCGTGATAAAAATTACTTTTGAAAAATTAACTTTTTTTTTATTAAAGGCAAAAAAAAAATGTTAAGTTATCTAAACATATTTATGGCCCAACTGCACTTAAATAAATTCTCTTATTGTCTAAGCTTAACTAAACATGCTAGTAATTGAATTCCAAAGTAAATTTTGGCACAAAAAATTGCATAGAGAGACAAAATGCGGGCAATATTAATTTATATTGTTTTTTTATGCTTGATAAAATTATAGGTCAAATATTACCAATACTTGTCAATTATTCTACTAGTACAAACTAAACATATTCAGGTTGTGAAATAAATATGTGAGAACCTCTAAACACAAGCCATACTAGATGACCATTCATTTGCTAACATTTATGAGAACCCTACCCTTTAATAAAGAAAGATATGGCAGTTGGCCTTAAAATTATACACAATGTAAGAAAAAGGATAAATGAAAAAAGAATTCATTTAAAAGTTTCACAAAAGTATTGTTACTATCGTGTTACATTGCTTCATGAATTGAATGCCTCGTCCGATGACTCCATACGTATTTGAGCCCTAGAAATATAACCGTTCAACGCGGTTCAAAATGACAAAGTTACTTAAATTTACTAGCTTATGATAAGTGTTAAGTAGGATTATTATCAATTAACTAATAGGAGCATAATTGCTTATACAAATCTTTATTTACAAACTAAGCTATAAGTAGTAGGTACTTACTACTAGAACTATGCAGACTTGGTCCATTTATTGAAAACTCAATGAGAGTTCCAAAATTTTGAGACTTAGGAATTTGTCAAATAATTTTTACTCGTGCAACGTCTCAACATCATCATCCCATTATTCTATTTGCATTTGGAATGCATGCAGCCCAAATAATTAACTCAGTTTTTTTTTTTCCCTTAGTGCGAAGTAATAGTAATATAACTAGCCAGAAAGAATAGGGGATAAAAATACAAACATTATAATGTGATCTCATCATATTCATCGTAATCATTCAAAACTATGTTACTCAGCAAGAGAGGAAATACTCAAATGATAAAAAAAAAAATGTACTAATTAGATATGGAATTTGTTGAAGAGGAAATTAGCAACAAATGATTTTTTTGGTGCAATTTTTTTCCAAATATAGGTTAAATATCAACAATTAGTTTCCACTCCCCATGACAATCACTACAAAAAAAATGCAGTTTCTGATACGGAATTATATGTCGTTGAAGCCCCGAAATCCGTTGGCAATAACTTTTAGAGAGTGAATTCATCTGTCGGTAAATTCGTCGGTAAACACTCTGCTGGTAAAACGAGCGACGGATTTATATTAGCTGTCGGTAATAGCGACGGAAATAAGGTGTCACTGTTCACCAACAAAATATTCGTAGCTAATTGGTGACGAAAATTTAGTCGCTGATTTGTTTGTGATTAACGATGTTTTAATTACTTGTTCCTAAAATAGCTATGCATCTCCCGTTCTTGTTTCCGTCCGACATATTTTCCTACGAAACTAATTATTCCTAAATAACTACGAATATTCTGTTTTTTTTTCGTTTTCAACATATTTTCCTACGGCACTAATTGTTCCTAAATTACTACGAATCTTCCGCTTTTTTTTTATTTTTTTTTGTCGCTAATTACCAACATATTTTCCTATGAAAATAATTGTTCCTAAATAGCTACAAATATTTCGCTTTTTGTTTCCGTCGCTAACTACCAACATATTTCCTACAGAACTATTTGTTCGTATTTAGCTACGAATGTTCCATTTTTTATTTTAAGAGGTGTTATAGTCTTGTTGACTGCCTCGACTTGACCATTAGCCTGGGGGTGATGAGGTGAAGCGAAGCGTTTCTTGATGCCCAATTCGTCGCATAGGTCCTTGAGTTTCTTTTTGTCAAACTGTGGGCCGTTATCCGTAACGATTGAGTGGGAAATTCCGAACATGCATATGATATTCTTCCATATCAACTTAGAAGTGTTTGCTTTGGTTAATTTAGCTAATGGTTCTGCTTCGACCCACTTGGTAAAGTAATCTATGGGGACATTTGCGTAGTTTGCATTCCTTTTTCCTTTTGGCATAAGCCCTATCAGGTCGACCCTCCACTTGGCGAATGGCCATGGGCTAGAAACCACGGTGAGCTCTTTGGATGGTTGCCTCTGAATGGAAGAGAAACAATGACATTTATTGTATTTTTCACGAATTGCATGGCATCCTTTTTCAAGGTTGGCCAGTAATACCCTTGCCTTAGTACCTTGTGGGCCAATGCCGAGCCCCCAGTGTGGTTGCCACAGATTCCTTCATGAATTTCTAGTAAGACATACTCAGCCTCATCCCCTCCAGTGCAACGCATGAGAGGGGATGAGAAGCCTCTTTTGTAAAGTATCTCGTCTTGTAGTATATAGTGGGCGGCTCTGCGTTTGACTTTGTGAGCATCCTCTTTGTTCTTTGGCAGTATGTGGTCCTTGAGGTAAGCTATAATAGGTCGTATCCATTGTGGAGTTCCTTCAACTCACATCACCTCCTCCACCTTAGCTGTGGAAGGCTTGTGGAGGTATTCAACTGGTATGGTTTTGAGCAGCTCCGAATCTTTGCTGCTAACCAATTTCGATAAGGCGTCCGCGTGCAAGTTCTCCATTTTTGGGATTTGGGTCAACTTAAATTTCTCAAAACTGGGATCAGGTCCATGACCTTCTTCAGGTATGTTGTCATACCCTTATCTTTGGCTGCGAAGCTGTCGCTGACCTGGCTCACGACTAGCTGGGAGTCACTCCAGGCTGTCAAGATTTTGACATGCATTTCCTTGGCCAATTTGAGGCCTGCCAGAAGTGCCCCATACTCAGCTGCGTTGTTGGAGGTTTTAAAATCGAACCTTATGGTGCAACTAAGCTTGTGCCCCTCTGGGCTCTCTAACAATACTCCAGCCCCTGACCCCATTTCTCCAACGGATCTGTCAACGAACAATCTCCATACTGGAGGGTCTGCTGGTTCCATTACTACAATGATGTTTGTTGCTTCCGTAAATTCTGCTATGAATTCAGCTACCGCCTGCCCTTTCATTGAGGTTCTTGGCTGGTACGAGATGTCAAATTTGCTTAACTCCACTGCCCATTTCATCATCCTTCCCGATGTGTCTGGCTTTTGTAGTACCTGTTTTAGGGGAAGGCTCGTCAGTACGCGTATGCTAGGGCCTGGAAGTAGGGTCTCATCTTCCTAGAGGCAATCATAAGTGATAAGGTTAGCTTTTCCATATCAGTATATCGCGTTTCAGCTGGAAGGAGGGCCTTGCTTACATAGTAGATAGGTAATTGAACACCATTCTATTCCCTTACCAGCACCGAACTCATAACATCGGCACTCATGGCCAGATATAATTGCAGTGCTTCTCTTTTCTTGGGCTTCGAGAGAATGGGGACCTGGCCCAAGTGCTTCTTCAACCCTTGGAAAGCCTCTTCATATTCTTCAATCCACTGCTTCTTCCCCCTTTCAAGACTTTAAAGAAGGGGAGGCATCTATCCCTAGCCTCAGAAATGAAGCAGTTCAGTGTCACAAGTCACCCTGTCGCGTCACATTTCTTTGGGTTTTCCTGGGGATTTCATGTCCAACAAGGCCTTGATTTTCTCAATAATTTACTTCAATGTCTTGCTGATTAACCATATAGCTCAAGAACTTTCCAAATACGACGCTGAAGGCGCATTTCAATGAGTTCCTTTCCAATTTTGTAACACCTTTGCGGGGTCATGGGGGCTCACAGGGAAAAATTCGAGCTCTTCCACGAGGGTTGCTTGTGAGTTTGATTCTGGGATTCTGGGATCTAAATCCACTTCGATGACCCTTTCTTCATAGGCGTCTGCCATGTTGACGTCTTCCCTTTGTTAAGGGGCTGAACCTTCTTCAGGTGCGTCAACCATTTCAGCATCTATTAAAACCATGTTTATACTGCGGGCTCAGATTTTCTTAGGGAACTGAGGTAGTATTTCCTCAATCCCATATGATCTCCCTGTACTGTGGCGATTCCTTCATTGGCAGGAAACTTCATGCATAAGTGGTGTATAGACGTCTCGGGCTCGAGCTCTTTTAGGGCGGGTCGCCCTAACACCCCGTGCTAGGCAGATCGGTGGTCCACCACCAGGAACTCCATGAAGTGTTTGGCTTGAATGGGGGTTCCCCAATTTCCACCACCAACGTGATCCTTCCTCTGACGATGCTATAACAAGTAAAGCCATATAAAGGAGCGGTCATGGGGGCGAGTTCATGATCCACCACCATTTTGTCGAAGGTAACTCCAAAGAGGATATTAACCGAACTCCCATTATCCACCAACATGTGTCTGAGTCCGTTTTTTGCTATGATGGTCTGCACCACCAGCGTATCGCAGTGTGGGAAATGGACTCTCACAGCGTCTGTCGGGAAAAGATTATTGGCGGGGGTGTTTCCAGATCCGTGTCTAGCATTATTAATCAAGTAACTTGCCATAGGGGGTCCTTTGCCTCCCTCGCGTAGTTCCTCAGTACGTTTTTGGAATTTCCTCCTATGTGGGGACCACCTATGATGGTGTCAATCTATCTGAGGGGGTCGTTATCCTCATTTACTAGAGGCTCTCTCCTGGGCCTCTGTCCCCTTGTCCCGTTTATATCTTCCTCGTCCTCCAACCGATGTGACTCATTCCTGAGGTGACACCTCGGCTCGTTTCGCCTAGTCTCTCTCTCCTACATAAGTTGAGGTGCATTTCTTTGCGTTTGGTAGATGTTTCTACCTTCAATGCGAGGGCCAGCTGGCTCTCCATGGTATGGCCTGGATAGGCAATTTTCTGTACTGTGACTGTTGGTCTAGTGATATGTACAGTACTCCTCGTATGCCAAAGAAGGCACTGCGTTTAGCGTAGCTGTGGCCAACGCTTGGCCTAAGGTAGGGGCTATTGTGTGTCCTGCTTGGGTCCATTGCTGATCCACCAAGTGGGACACGAGGCCTCTTCGCTATCTTTGGGGTAATGGGAGCCCCAACGAGGATCTGTTACGATGATCTATCAGCTCTTCATTAACAATTTCACTTCTCATCATCTCCACCAAAGCGTCGTAAAAAGTGGGATTTCTGTTTCGCACGTCTCTCCAGATTAGGGTGTTCATGTTGAGACCTCCCCTTAGGGTAGAAAGGCCTCTCTATTCGTAACTTGTTCGCAATAGATCATTTCATTGGTGAAACATGCCAAATGGCTTTTCAAAGTTTCACATATATGTTGCCTCATGTCTTCCAGCCTTTGGATAGGGGATTCTCATTCTTTGCTAGACATGTATTGGTTTAGCCTTCTTGAGGTTCAACCAACTTCTGATGCTGTCGGCTAGGATGCAACTGTACCAAATTTCTGCTGCTCCAGTCAGCGTGAGATGAAAGGCTCTGCATTTTAGCACCGGTGTAGCGCCGGTGAGGCTCCACGTAAAGACATTTGGGTCTTATAATTATTGAGGTGCTTTGTCGGATCACCATTCCCTTCGTACTTAGGTATCTTGGGAGGTACGAAGTGGCTTGGCACCGGGGCATTTCTCAATTCCTAGGAGAAGGGTAAGCTCTCGTCGTCATCATCCATTTGAAATGATCTACAAGGACCATCAAAATCATTTTCTTCTACCTAATAATGTCGGGGGGGGGGGGGGGTTGTAACACTCCCGCTTGATTTCTCAAATCCGCCTCGTCCCTCCTCTCTCCCCTATTTCTAGGTGGAGTTAGGATCCCCTGAATTTCAAGCTCTTGGTAATGTCCTTGTTCCCTGTGAACCAAGGGTTGTTGATGGGACCTATTTCTAAGCTTAGAGGGTCCAATTCGATCGAAGACACTGTTGGACCTTTGAGGTTCGAGTTCTTGAGTGTATTCGAGGTGAAACATCCTTCTTATGGCATGCTATTGCCAGGTTGGCTCGTAACGTAAATGGTGGAGATTTCTACTTCCACCTCCCTCTCCACCGGGTTGTTGACCATGTCATGCATTTGAGGGTATGCTGCTGTATCAATTTCCTCACCCTCTTGGGGAAAAATTCCGTGTCGAGGCGCTTGGGATCCAGCTCGGTGGTGCATTTGCATAGTAGCTACTGCATGGCTGCATTTTGTTTGGTCATGTTCCTCATATTAGCAGTCATTTCTCCCACTTCTCTGGCCAGGCGTGTTGTAGTGCCACCTTGCCTATGTCGATGATGGGAGCGATGTAAGAACACATTGGTACGAAGGATTTCTTCTTCAGAGGCCCCCTGATGCCTCTCTTCATCATGTGTTTCTTGATTGCTGCAGCTCATTGTGCCAGATTTTAGACTAAATGTTTTTTCTGTTTGGACATTTCTTTCTTCGCAAGAGTTTTTCTTCAAGAACCAAACCTTTTTCAATGTCCCTCTTTAAAGAGCTTTTACTGCAAGGATGTTCGTGGTTATGGTATCAAACGTTCCCACAGACTGCGCCAATCTGTTAACCCCAAAAATTGTATCAAAGTTGTGGCCAACAGATCCTATAACCTCTCATGTCCACGTAAGCCAAATTACAATACACCTAGGCAAACTATTGATTAAACAATTAAGATACCTAGGTCAATGATTCAGGATATAAAGGGGCTTCAAGCGTGGACCTTCAATCGATTGGGGTCGGTTTTAGAGAGAAAATGTCAATAATATGTGTAGTGTGTATATGTCCTAGAGAATCTGAAGTTGTATTATCGTTAAATGGTATTAAGTGTGAGTTTTTATACATAGGTGCAGGGAATGGAGCCCCTTGGATGATACTACACGTGACCTCATCCAAATGACTTTCATTTCTTGTCATGTACATCAATCAATCTTAGTAGTAAATGCTAAGACCACTTTTGTATCCATAAAACCTAGCATGTGCCTGAGATTTGACCATATAGGCGTGCGGCGGCGATTGTGGCAGCGAGTTGTCTTGTCAATCATCACCATGAAATCTATAGTGGATCTTGCTACCACCTCATCACGGTTGGCTCTTATATGGGGCATCTTCTCCGATGTGATCGGTTCGATTTAGTTCCCTGGGGAAGGGGTCGTCCTGCACTTACAACAAGGTCGTACCTGTACCACGTAGGGTGCAAGGGCCTCTCTCACATGTCTACGTGGCTTAATTCGGTATAATTAATTTTAACGAGTAATAGTGATTTTATTGTCACATTATTGGTACTAACAGCTAGTGAGCTAAACAACATTACTCTAATTGAATAATTTTATCATGTCGCACAACTACTTATTGTCAATAAATGTGCAGTGGGATAACTATCATAATGTCAGGTGCACAAAAATAGATTATAGTTTTATTCAACAATGTATAGTGATATACTGATGATAATTACTAATAGAGCAAAATAGAATTACTCTTGATGAACAAGAACCCTTGTGTGTGTCTTTCATATTTGTTTCATTTATTTATATATTTTAACTAGGATTTAATTTGTAAAGCAAAAATTTAATTAAGGACAAGATTCGAGACAAGACATTCTGTCATCCTTATCTTGTAGGCCAATCATTTTGGTTCTGTTTGATAAAAAGAAAAAAAATAAAGAAAAATGTGTTTCCTAATTATGATGGGACTTGACAAAAGTGTTATTTTCGATGGTCACTATACTAATGTCAAGCCATATTAAATAGGTATTTGTCATATCATCAAATTCGTTAGTTTTTCAAACGAAATAAGACAGGGCGATGAATGGTATTACCCTTCGTGGAGTTCAAATTGTTGGGAGATTTTTCAAATTTTAGTGATCAAATGAGAAACAATGCTGAAAATACTTTTTACAAATTTAAGTAATAAGTTTGTAATAAGAAAGTCTAAGGTTCAAATATTTTTAAATTTTAAAAGATTAATCATTATTGTATAATTTTAAAGTAATTATAAGTTGTTAAATAAATTGAAATATAAAATTCAGCAAATTAGATAAACCCTCTTGAGGGTTATGACAATAACATACCTCTCATTCTTTTTCAAAAGGGTAATTATATTCACACTACAATTTTTTATTTTTTTTTTAATTTCTTGCATCACATTTTAGTGCACTTAAGTTCTTAATCTTTGCTCATTATGATGTGAGAACGGAGTCGAGTGCGTCAAAATCAAGCTCAGGAAACGATCCGTTGATTATTGAGGGAAGCACGATGACACGGTCGAGAGCAAGGCAGGTGAAAGAGGCGATGTAATTGCTTGCTCAAGTTACGATGGACGAAATGTCGAAGTTAACAAGCCAAGAAATAAGTTTTATGTTGGGCTCGGAATAGGGGTGGCAATGGGCAGAGCCGAGTCGACTCGGCCCATGCCCACACAAGCTCGGCTCGCCGCTAGTGGACGCTCGATGAGCAAGCAGAGCTTTAGCTCGACTCGTCAATTTTTTTTAAATAACACTATACTAATTACTAAAGTCTAAACCGAAAATATATATATACATTTTCTAAACATTTTTTAAATATACATTTCCAAAATATTTTTCTTTTTCAAAATAGTAATAAAAAAAAGATAAACAAACCCTCCTCCTTTATCCGGGTTTGGGACCGGCTACTTCAATTTCGAGTAGGCGGAGTTAAAAATTGTACACGAACAACTTGTTACGTGTACAAATTTTTTAAAGAACTATAAAT
>CAIGRP010063883.1:0-14909 GCA_903798385.1 Fraxinus cuspidata | reverse complement strand
TTTTAACATCCAGTTTTGAGCACTTAAACTTTTGTTATTCTCTCTCTGACTTAAGCATCGGAGGGGCGATGAGGACACACCTCGACGCCTTTGTTTCAGGTACCGGAAGACCGCGTTCGTGCTCATCCTCAGTCGTCAAGCTCGGAATTCGACAAGTGCGATTTTTGGTAGCATCAGATAGGTTTAAGTTTTAGCTAACCTATGGCAGGTTTCTGAACCACCTTTAGGCTTGTCCCCCTAAATTTAAAGGAAGATTCTTCATATAATGGGATCATTCGCTTTTTGCAGCTCCATTCATGATGTATATTTTTGAGGTGACTGACGGGATCTCTTGCTCCCTTGTATCTGGTAAGCTTTTAGCTTATTTGGAAGATGTTCAGCTAATATGTACTCAACAAAGGTAGGGTCGTGGTTTGTGAAGTACTCCTCAATTGCTCCTTTGTGCATGACTTGCAAATTACCTATCACTTTCTTAGGTGGCCAAGCTCATGTTCATCCTTCGTTTCTTTAGCAAGCTTGTTTTGAATGGGGATAGGATGTTCACTGTTTTGAGAAAATAAAACATTGTGCATCCAGCCTATCAAAACTATTCCCAGCTAACCGATAGTTCGTTCTTCTTGAGGTGGAGAATTCTTCCCAATAGGAAGTCATCCGCTTCTTCCCCTACGAGGGATTCCACCTTGGTTTTATAAGAAATGCCAATACTTGTACTTACCTAGTGGGTATTCATTCTACTTGAGGTGGAAGACTCATTTTAATAAAAGGTCTTCCACTTATTCCCTGTACAGGAAATTCTAACTCGGTTTTGGCCACTAGGATAGTAGTCATATGCTTCTGCTCTATTCTTTGCGCAACATCCTTGGGGAGTTTTATGGCCTCTCTGATGGCAGAAGTTTGGGGGTGTCCTACCCCAGTGAAATTGTTCTCCATTGGAAATTCTTCTCGGAAAACTTGTATAATTGGGATAGGTACATGAATGACTTCTTGATGCTGAACTATGGCCCATGGATCTATTCGAATGAGCTAATTTTGATATTTAGTAAAATTTGGAAAATGTGGGCTGTACTCACAAGGCTTCATTCTAGCGCAAATTGTTGACATTCAAAAATGACGTGGCAAATTTTTATCAACTTAATTGATAACTTGAATGAAGTTATTCACTAGAATAGTAGGAAGAAATTGATTTGCATTGATTGGAGTGTTTTAAAGTGTATTAGAGAGAATGTATTGAGTTCGGCCCTTGGAGGATACCATTTGCCCCTATTTATAGGTCTCTAATCAAGCAACTTGGGTGTCCAACGTCATATCAACTATAGTACAGATCTAGAAGTATGTGTCATTGCCCAAATTTAAGTATGTTGATTGGTTGTTGAGGTTAGTTGAATAAGTCATCATGGCCTAGATCATGATTACCTGACACCTAGGTAATATTTTTAATTTCTGATTGGCTGAAAATGAGGTGTTGAAGTCATGGGTGCCACTTGTCACTTTGGGAGTGGTCATCCGAATAGTGATGACATCACTTAGGAGACAAATGTTCAGGATTACAATGGTGATGTTTCTGAATGACAGTAGGCATGGGCCAAACTAACCTATTCTGGATATAACTAACCTATCATGGGTCGACCTAACGTGCTATGGGTCTAGCTCATGGAGTAGAGCTGACTTGATGATCCCTTAGTTCATCCTCTTTGAAATGAATATTGAATCTTTATAAGTTCTTAAATTAAGATTGATGATCTCTTAGTTCATCCTCTTTGAAATGAATATTGAATCTTTTTAAGTTCTCCTTAAATTAAGATAAATCTGAACTAATATTTAGGACACCTATAGTACTGAAGTTTATGTAGATTTTGTCAGAGTTTGCATTTAAATGTCGTCTATGACTAAGGTCAAGACGAGCCCTTGAATTTTGATGTTTGAACAAGGCTTACAATTATCTGTTGGCCAAGTGATAAAGGGTCCATGTTTCTCTATAAGAAGAGCCTCGGTGGCCGATGCACATTTTTTGTTCTATACACTTTCAGAGATTGAGGTGAAATTATTCGTTTTGTGGTATGGCATGGAGTCTAGGTGAATAATAATTATTTTATCACGTAACATTAGTCTCCCTGAGTCTGAGTTTCATATTTATGAGAAATGAATGATATTTTATATACTTTCTAGTACTTAAATTTTGGATTACTGTTTAGATCTCTACACGACTTCCCCTTTTTTTCTAAACCATTTCACTGGACGGAGGTCGAAGTGAAATAAATGGGCTTCAATTGATACTGATGCATTTATACTAGAAGGAACCCAAAGCCAATAATCGATTTTTTGGCTAAATAATCTTTTGAGGCAACATATGGTAAAAAAAATCTAGTAACTACATAATTGTTGCCTTTGCAATAAGAGATTCTTTCAGTCCACAATAAATTGGCCAGAAATTCTGACCTCGGATAAACTTTCAATTCAAGGCCATTTATAAGGATATTCTTTCAATCTCAAAAAATTTGATCCTAATACTCTTTCAATCCATGGCTACTTTTGTGTGGAAAATTTTTTTTTCCAATTCCAAGATAATTTGCCCGTGCATGGTAAAAGAGTAAGTCCACGATAGATTCTTAGCTTATCATCTACTTGTTATGCATTTTAGGAGATACTCTTTCAATTTCCTATATTGTTGGTGCGTGAAGGTTGAATGAGTAAGTATATGATGGGTTTTTAACTTATCTTCTCTACTGAGACTTTATATAAGTTAATGGAGATATGCTTAATTAGGACCTTAACTCTCCCATTAGGTCTTCTATTATATTAGGAAACCAATAATCATCAATGAACTAATGGAGAGAGGCGTAAAGAGGACCTCACCTCCCTTATTGGGTCTTCAAATTGAATAGTGAATCAATAATCTTCAATGATTTAATGGAGAGAGTCCTAAAGAGGATATCCACTCCCTTGTTTGGTCTTCAAATAGAATATATCCTTGGAGAATGAGGCTTTTCAAATCATGGGCTTAGATTTGTAGCTTGCTATCGATTTTAGCATCAGTTATGATCATATGATAAGTATTAAGGATTCGATGGGAGCCTCAAATCGCTATAGATATACTACTTGTCCTTATCATCAAATAATTGTAAGCTTATTCATCTAAGACTTACAACATATCAACATTTATATTACATTCTTCTAAAGCATTAGTCCCCCAATTCTCCCAATTACATATTCTGTTTCACGAAGATGACTACTAGTGATCCTTTACCTTTAATGAAAGAAATACCAAGATCTAGTTTTGGGTGAACGAGAGCTTAAAGCTGGCCTCTAACTTCAACATTTGAAAGTACCATGAGTTTGGTCCACATGACTTACCGGGGCCTTTTATAAACGAGGACTTATGACCTGCCTACACTTGTGACTTTCGCACAAGGATAATTATAGCACTTGAAGTATGAGCTTGGGTCCAAAGAACTTATCGAGGTCATAAATAAACAAAGACTATGAACTGCCTACATCTAGCCTCCGTACAAGATATTTTCAAGAGGAAGTTTATGAGTTATAGGCTAGAACTTGGATGACTTCTGGACTATCGAGGCAACATTAATAATAGAGAGTCAAGGCATTAAGGTTTTGTAGATGCCTCGAATCACCAAGGACTTATACCTCACCCTAGCTTAAACATCTAAGGATCATTAGGTGAAGCTCGGAAGACTTTCGTACTACCGAGACCCTGACACATTTCTTTGATGTACCAATACCTTAGATTTAAGGCGATAGCTTGTTTGAATATCTTGGATAGCTATCGTGACCTCATCAGGTATATCGAGATTGACATGAAGACATGGGTGTAAAGATTTATGACATTAGAAAATGTATGACCGTTTATAACCGTAGCAAAATCACCAATCAGTTGACTTAGAAATCCGTTTCACACGTAATGATGTCAGATGCGTAAGGTATGTACTGCAACTTTTTCACCTACTTGGAGATGTTATAAGATTCTCTGGGACCCAGATTGATTATTTCTAAGATGGTTGAGATTTTTCAAACTTTGCTCCAATGGTTGTTATGTTGGTTGTCCTGCCTATAAATATCCCATGGCATTACCACTTATCTTGGCAAAAATAATGTGAAAACTTCTTTGCAATTCTTGGTCCATTTTTTGTTCATTCTAAAATGCTTACTCATGACGATTCTATCCAAGAAGCAAGAATTACTATCTAAAATAGTAACATGAGGACATAAATGTTGTAAACAGTTCAAGTCGCACTACTGAGTTCAAGGAAAAGAATGATTGTCTCCAAGGATCACTTTGCATAGTTTAAATATATTTTCCACCATAAATGTCTTTGCAATTCTTGGTCCATTTTTTGTTCCTTCTAAAATGCTTACTCATGACGATTCTATCCAAGAAGTAAGAACTGCTATCTAAAATAGTAACATGAGGATATGAATGTTGTAAACAGTTCAAGTCGCACTACTGAGTTCAAGGAAAAGAACGATTGTCTCCAAGGATCACTGTGCATAGTTTGAATACATTTTCCACCATAAACGAGGAGTACCTTGCACTGTTAGCATACACCTGACATTCTGGATCCAGTTAAGATCTCTAACCCATTCCTTAGGAGGAAATTTCATTGAAAAAGTCTTGTACAGATTGCAAGAGTCTGAGAGGCTATTAAAGGTGAGATATTTCTTGTTGGGCAGGATGAAGGTGAACAAACTGGACATGCCGATGAACCCGAGCTACCAATACATTTGTTAGCTCCAGATACTTGCACATCTATCAATTTGTAGTTGTCTCGTTTTGTGCAGACCCTTCGAGACAGCTGAGATTGCTATTTCACGTGTAATCATTTCAACTTATGAAGAGCATTATTCTAGTTTACATCTCCACCTTTGCATATATCACATTGCAACACGTTATTCGTAGCATAGAGGGAACAAGGTAATCAAGAATTTAATTAAATGACGAGTTGAGTAATAAACTTATCCGTCATTATAAGCTTCCAATCCAAATATTATGCAGTACTCTTAGTAAATAATAAGTCAAACAACACTATTTATAATTGAGACAATTATGAAAAATTGTCAAGACAGAAGGCATAATTTGTTACTTGCTTAAATAATTATTATCCACCTGGGCTTTATGTTATCCACACAGATCCAATTGTATGTCCACATGTTACAAAATGATTATTTGTACATTGACCTTCGAAGCGTGTCAAATCTGAAATTGCGAGGTTCGATCCAAATTACACTTAGAGGGAGGTGAATAGGTGATTATACAGAATTAAAAGCTAATAATTAAATAGTAACATGTCACTTTTAATTATCTCTAGATGGTTAATCAATCAATCTAATTTCCCTATACTAAACTGCCGCAGTTATATGAAAACAGTAAATAACACATAGAATGATCACGAAGAAACCCCAACTGGTAAGAACTCCAGGCACTTCACAGTAAAAAATTCACTATAAACGAAGTTAAGCTTACAGTCCGTCAGACATGACTACCAGTAGTACTTTGTGACCTCCTGACTGCAAATCCTACAGCCCTCCGGGATTGCATGTTTTTGTACCAACTCCCAGCTTTCTAAATTCGTCAATCTTATGTGGATCAATAAATAACTCCGTATTCTCTAACAACAACTGGAACTCAAGTCACCTTTCCTTGATTTTCATAACTCTAACAGATGTTTAAGAATTAAGAAGTTTGGTATTTGGATTAAGTGGATTTGATATTTTCATCGCTAAGAACAAATCAAACTATGAAAGTTGAAAGCTATGGATGAATTTGATGAAGTAATATGTATTCTCTCAATGTTCGATCATGGAAAAAATCGTTTAGAGGCATGCTAGTACTTATAGTGTAGGTTTAAGGTTGAATGAGACGGATAAAAACATTAAAAACGTGAATAAAAACTTACCGGATAATCCTGTCACTCAAGCGAGAGCTTAGTGTTAGGCGAGTGATAGGTTGTCGCTCAAGCAAGGTGAAGGCGGCATGCAAGCGACGATGTTTTTGTTTCTGGCCCTAAAAAAAAAAGTCAGGGCGACAGTCTAGCAAAATTGTGGTACTGTTTTTCTTCTCTTTTCATACTTGAACCCTAGGACTTATACAACTCAACTAATACAAATTGCAACTTACTCATTTGCTTTTACATTACATTATTTTCAGTCCTTTTTGTTCACAGACTTGTCAATTACATTAAAAACCTAATAAACTCTCCCTTCAGCATCATGTGACAAAACTACAAATCTAAAGTCAAGGTAGTAGTAAAAAAACACAAGACAACTACTACTCCCAAAATCAACTATCTTGGCCGAATTGTGCTTTTCCTCTGTCTAACTTGTTTCCTGAAACAGACAGCTCAAATACTAGTGTAAAAGCACGCGAAACAGTAATATAGATAAACACAATTCAAACAGTTAATTATAAGTCATACCTACTAAATTAAGATGCAATATCAATGTAAACCAACATATAAAAAAAAACATTGTTTTCATTAAATATCAAATCTTAATCTAGCTAAAACAAAAAAAAAAATATCATATACCTCCGAATCAAAATTTTTAAGTCTATCAAATGTTAATGTCAATTTTTTTAAGTAAACTAAAAGTATTAGTAAAAATACATCCTTATCATATTCCTTAACTGCTCCCTTTTTTTGTCGCAAATGACAAGGGAACCGATAATTAAAAACGTACAACATTAACAAATAACAATTGAAAAATGCAGTTGTTAGCATACAAAAGTATCATCAACGTAAATAAAACTTTCCCACATACTTAGTTCAAGTTATCATGGAGTAAATTGTATAAGTAACTCATATGTGTAAAGTGTCATTAATCATTTGTAAGTAGAACTCCAAACTTTAATTTTGTGTGAAATGACATGCTAAATATCACTACCAATAAGTGTGTTCCTCTACTTATGAAATTTAAATCATTTAAAGTACATTAGAACTTATAAAAAAAGGTTATTTTGTATGAATATTTTCTTTTCTCTCCCTGACTTTGAGCAAATTTAATTTTCACATCTTTCAATACTTTATGTTCATTATTATTTTTCACATCTTAAGTGCAGACTATTCTCCATTAAGTGACTAATATGACCCCAGTAGCGAGCTTTAAACCAGTTAACCCAAGTCAGTTGAACATAGACACTAGGTTATGAGAAACCCCGCAAGCTTAATTGCTCGAGTTAAATAAGTTTCGAAAAAGAACATAAGATATTGAGATTTTTATTATCAGGAATAAACTTGAGCTTAGGTCTAATAAAAAAAAAGTCAATTCATATTCAAAGTAACCTTACTAACATATGATTAACATCTCAAATCTCACATACGCGGTTGAGTCCCACTAACAATATCATAGTGTGTGCAGTTCAGATGGTATATGAAGACACCTATACTAAGTACTCCATAATAACCTAAGCGAGCAATGGAAATTATGTTACAGCTCATCGATTAAACCCATATATGATCACAACAAACAAATTCAAGTATATTATATATTATGTTGTAAAAACAAATTTTCTGTATTTTTTATTTTTCAAATTTCCATTTTTATTTATTTATTTTAATGTATGAATGCACCAAGCACATAAAAAATATTAAACACACACAAAATAAAATAAAAATGCATGAGTTCTCTACCTAGAAAACAAATATGATGCATGTATAAATCAAAGTCACACGATGATAAAATACGAGCATACACCAAAGTACCTACTTAAAGAGGTACACAGACACCAATATCCTTCCTAAGATATTCAAATCGCATATCATCTAATGGTTTGGCAAATAAGTGAGCTGATTGGTTCTCTGTAGAGAGTGTTCCAGAGTTATAACACTATTCTCTACAAACTCTCGAATAAAATGATATCGTGTATCAATATGTTTGGTTCGAGAGTGTTGAACGAGATTTTTGGAAATATTAATGGCACTAGTGTTATTACAAAATACAGTCATAGTACCCTGTTCAACTTTATAATCACTCATCATCTGCTTTATCCAAAGCAGTTGAGTGCATTAACTTCCTGCAACTATATAAAATAGCCTCTGGAAGTACTTTTTTGATAATCGGCATTTTCAGCCCAATCGACATTTGAATAGCCAGCAAGGTCAAGATTAGAATTCCGAGAGTATAGGATTCTATAAACTATGGTTTCATTGACATATCTAATGATACGTTTCACAGCGGTTGAGGTGGGATTCCGAGAGTATAGGATTCTATATTTTGAGTTTTAAGTACAACATGGGAAATAAATCAATTCAATTGGTCATTAGACCTAGGAAGATCATTTTTCTTAATCCAAACCTTTTTAAAAGCAGATGTAATTCTAGTTAACCAAGTCATCATCTCAGTTGAAAGGCTAACTTGATTGGCGAGGAAGTTAGCATTGTTCGAGATATCATGCCTTCTACTTCTAGAATCAAGTTTATGACACTTAGGGTCTCAACGTCAGTACTCATTCTCTTCTTCCCTAATAGTGTTCATGGCTATGGATTTAAACTTCTTCGATTGAGACATGGTGAGTTCATATGTTTGAAGCGATCCTACAAGTTCTTCTATCTTAACAGTGTTAAGTCATTACTCTCTTCAATAGCTGTTTTGGACTCGGGGATCTTCTCATCTAGGTTGAAGCTAGAGTTTACTATGTCATTAAGCTTCGAATGAAATTCATCGAACAATTCATCATCCTTATTCTAATTTCTTCAAACCTAGAGGTTACATCTGCATTTTATAGTTCTTAACGGTTTTGGTTCCCTCATGTATGGTCTCTAAAATATCTCAAACTTCTTTTGAAGTTTCACACATCAACAATCTCCTAAACTCCTCCTTAGACACAGCCATAAATAGGGCATAAAGCACTTTACTATTCCAGTCGCATTCATCTAAGTTCGCTTTTGTCCAATTAGCAATGGGAGTGGGGATTATTTTATTATTAACCATAGAACTAGGTGCAGCCCAACCATTCACAACACTAAAACAGATACGCTCATCTAAGGATTTAAAAAATGCTCTCATTCGAACTTTCCAGTATGCACAGTTACTTCCGTAAAAAACAGAGGCACGAATAGTGACTGACTCATCTAGATTAATTTATGGGTCAGGAATCGAAATGTGGCTCTGATACTAATTGAAATTACGAGGTTCAACCTAAATTATACCTAGAGGAGGATGAATATGTAACTGTGGGGAATTAAAACTAATAATTAAATAGCAACAAGTGTCTTTTAATTATCTCTATATGGCTAATCAATAAATTTTCCTATGTTGAACTGTCGCGGTTATATGAAAATAGTAAATAACATAAAATGATCACAGAGAAACCCCAGCTGGGTAAATACTCTGGCCACTTTGCCAGTCAAAAATTCACTATAAACGAAGTTAAACTTACAGTCCGCTAGATACGACTACCACTAGTACTTTTTGACCTCCGACTGCAAATCCCACAGCCCTCCTGGATTGCGTGCCCCTACAACAACCCCAGCTGCAATTTTTAAAGCCCTCCTAGATTGCGTGCTCCTGTACCAACTCTCGGCTGAATTCGTCTATCTCCTACGGATCAACGAAGAACTCTGTGTTCTCCAACAACAACTGGAACTCCAATCACATTCCCTTGATCTTTAGAACTCTAATAGATGTTTAAGAATTAAGCAGTTTAGTATTTGAATTAAGTGGATTTGATGTTTTCACTGCCAAGATCAAACTACGAAGGTTGAAAGTTATGGATGAATTTGATGAAGCAGTATGTATTCTCTCAATGTTCGATCTTGGAAAAAATCGTTCAAAGGCATGCTAGTATTTATACTGTAGATTTAAGGTTGAATGGGCTGGATAAAAGGTCTTAAAATGTGAATTAAAACTTACCAGATAATACTGTTGCTCAAGCAAGAGACGAGCGACAAGTTGTTGCTCGAGCGAGGTGAAGTCCGCAGGCGAGCTACGATGTTTCTGTTTCTACTGCTTGAACAAAGTTAGGGCAACAGTCTAGCAAAATTTCGGCACTGTTTCTTCTCTTTTCATACTCGAATCCTAAAACCTATACAACTCTCCTTGACTTTTACATCATATTAATTTCAGTCCGTTCTTGTTCACAAACTTGCCAATTACATTAAAAACCTAACAAAATAAAAAATGCAGTTCGACCGTCGAGGCTCTCCTTATCAAATAAATGTGAACCCTCCATCACTTGTGCTAAAAGACAATTGGAAGCCTTGTCCAAAAAGTGACTTTAAAGGCCTCGATATAGATGTCATTAGTGCGAACCCATATCCCTCCGTCTCTCCCTGCATTGGACTGTCTTCTAAATTGTGACATTGGAGATCTTAGCCAATCTCTATACTTCCACTCACTATCCTCCATCCAACCCCCATTACCCTTAGCTAACTCACAATCACTATATTCATGACCTACTATTCCACGGATAAAGTGCTCAGGCAGTCTTTCATATCGAAACTACACTAATTCCTATATTGTTTCATCAAGGAGCCGCAATGTTTATAAAAGCACGAACCCGAATACAAGGGCCGGTCAGATGACCTGCTTCACGGTTTCTAGTGTAGCACCACATTACTTCACCCCAATAATTAGTCTTCAAGGCCACGGAAATATTATGCCCCTATTTGGTCTCAAATTTCAGAACTAATTTTTCATAAACGTATTTTTAATTATATATTTTATGAGACTTACGGTTTTTATCTACTTTTCAAACACACATTTCTTCTATTTTTATCAAAATTTATTAAAATCTAATTTGTAGCCAACCCAAAAAGGAGCAGTGTATTTGAATCCAGAATGTGGTTCGAGAGAAATCCAACAAAGTCAACTCTGCTGCCATACCAATTTAACAAGAACTGGTAGTTGCTTGTTGAAAAATGTCTTGAATAACATTATTGTAATTGATCTTTAATTAGTCAAATCAACCTCTAATCGAGATAATTTGACAACGATTTAGGTGAAATTGATCTCGAACGGAGCCAAATGGACTTAGTTAATTCAACTCAAATTGACCTCCAGTAGGAGAAGATATACCCGATGGTTTATAATGCATATAAACTAAGACATGTTGAGAATAACAATAAAGGTGTTTTTTGTAATAATTCTAATTTTTAAATATTTAATGCTCTTTTTCACTTTTTCTTCCACAAATATAGCCTTCATAGGCAATTTCCTCTCAACTGTGCTATAGAGATTCCATTCGAAATTGATATATCCCTTGATTAAAACATTTTCTAAGGAATAGAGGTATTGACCTCATAGATATATAAATATTGCTCAACACTTTACCATATGCATTATTATTATTATTTTGAGTTATATGATGAAATCAAATGCATATACAAAATAATATTAATAAAATTAAATTTCATGAGGCATGATGTTATATGTTACATTTTCGCATTCTTTTCTCTTTAATGCAAAGTTAAATCCACTTTATCACTAACAAAATGTTTTTATCATTTATGGCAAACGAATGAGAGGAAGTCCGAAACGAAAAACCATTTTATGCTTATAAGCACAACGAAAAAGAGCAAGCCAAGCACTACAAATCAGCTCTTTTAAGTTGACAAAATCCTAATGACTTCCCAGTGTCTAGTTTTTAAATGATCCAATAGGATTTTTGAAATTCAAAAGTCTACAGTGATATTGGATTTTCTCTATCTTTTGAAAAAAGAAATTTGATTCTCCTTATTAATAAATTATATTGTTTAAATTGTAGTTTTTGTTGGAAACAAGTGCATCCGAGGGAGCATGAACAAATCAAAGAACTTAGGACGGCTACTGTTGACAAGTACGAGTATTGGTAAGTAAATGTTTTTTTTTTTGTAAGGCTAACTCTACTTAGGTAGAGGGTTTGACGTGAATCCTTACCCTCCTTATACAACTAAGCAAATCTATACATAAGCTAGTATTATCTAACCACTAAGGAGTAAGGACTAAGGTTACGAGGAAAGAGAGAAAAAATAATAGAAGCTAACTTGAGAGTATTACTCCCGTTACATGTTTAGTACCTAAATCAAGATCAATTAAATACTTGTACAAATCATACATACCAAGCAATATAGACGCTATGCATAAGATGTTATCGAGACTTGATTTCTAATTTAAAAGGTTATTCTTCTTAAGAAGAGTAGCTCAAGCCTCGAGCCTTTATGTAATATAATTATTTGATGAGAAATTTACCCTTTCACACAACTAGCAAGATATCCTAGTCATGCCAATATCCATCTCGCTCAATCTGTCATTTGGCATTTTTAATTACATTGGATAGAAATGCATTAAAATATTTATTTTTGATTTAATTTTCAGGAGCGTGATGAATGTGCCTGCTCATGAAGGCCAATTTATATCGTTGCTTTTGAAAGTAATGAATACAAAGAAGACGATAGAAGTTGGAGTATTTACTGGTTACTCACTTCTCTCTACTGCTCTTGCTCTCTTAGATGATGCCAAAGTAAGTTAATTCTCTTATAAAAATAATTTCTCAATTAATTTACTCAGCAATATTAGATTCATTATCTACGAGTGCTTGAGAATATTTTTTTATTTACGGGAACTTTTAAATATTTATTTTCTTGTTATTTTAGATAGTCGCAATTGATCCAAATCGAGAAGCATACGAGACAGGATTACCATATATAAAGAAGGCAAGAGTGGCACATAAAATTCAGTTCATTGAGTCGGATGCCATGACTTTTCTTGAGGATTTTCGGGCAAATGTAAGTAGTTTCTCTCTACTTGCAACTTTGATCTTCGCTTTAACAGCTATAGTGCCCGGAAATCACCACCCTCTATCCATTTTAATGAAATTTAAATAACAAATTATCAATAGAGATGCAACAAATATGTGTGTGAAAGTGGATTAATTTGAATGGTTTTTTTATAGAGTAACGTACTATTCCCATTCGTACAATATTATAAGAATGTTCAAAACATGACAAGGAACGATTCACGGTCATGAATTATCACCAAACATAATTTGTTGAACATAAAATACGAACAAATAAACTTATTTCAAATCTCATAAAACTAAAACTCTTAAATGAGGTGGCCAATTTGGTCTCAAGAGTACAAAAAGATTCTTGGTTTAAGTTTATAAAAGTTTTTAAACTGTAATAAACTCTTTTACACTTTTATGCTTTTGAAACGACATAGTTCAATACACCAATTATGCTACATGTGCAATGGAGGATGACCAACACTCACAATAGGGGAGCTCACTTTTTTTTTTTTTTTGGAATTTTTTAACAACGCGAGGCCCGCACGCATGTGAGAGGTTATTAACCTCCATTGTCATCTATTTATTGTAAAAATGGAATTGTCCTCAACACAATTCTAATATTTTTGTTGACCTAAAAAAAAAATGAACCAACAGAATCCCTACCACGTTCTCTCCATGTGGACATCACCTGCACACTGAACACCCCATTAGGAGGCAAAGGCCACCAATTGAGAAAAAATTCTGGCGACAGTTTGCATATGACGGTCAAGTCAACGGCCGAACGAGATGCAAAAAGAGTGCAAGGGGAAAGAGAGAATTTGGATAAGGTTAGAGAGTATACCATAATTATGAAATGATTCACATATATATATGAAATATAAGTGGGCCATATGGCCCTTGTCCAAGCCCAAAATCGAAGCTCATGAGCCCCTTCAGCAGAGGCACTTCACAATGAGGACCTCCAATCCGAGGCTCCCTTAGGCTGAAGCCCATGCTATCTTTTAGAGGATCATCTAAGTCAATACCATGTCGGCATGTGGGACACTTTCTATCATGTGCGCGCCATGTAATTTATGGGAGTAACAATAGTCCCCAAAGTCTGAGTCATACATTCATATGCAGGTCAGACTTTGAAGTATTGGTTGTCAAGTTGGTGAGGTCTTACAAATTGCCTAATAAATTTAAGTAACTTCGATAAGCGTAGACTTATGAACTACCTTAAAAATATGCTTCGGTCCCAAATAGGTGAGCAGCTTCAATAAATCAGGACTTACGATTTGCCTTAGAAAATATATGTACTAGCCTGAATAAGCGAGAGTTTACGAATTGCCTTGAAAATATAACCAGTTCGATACGTGAGGACTTACAATCTGCGTCAGAAAATATAAGCAGCTTGGATAAGCGAGGACTTACGAACTGCCTCAGAAAATATGCATGTCAGCCTGAATAAGCGAGGGCTTATGAATTGCCTTAAAAGATAGATGCTGCATATAATTTTTCGAAATTTCAGCAACATCTTCTCTATAATATGGACTAAACCAATCTTGTAATACAATATAATATATCCACTGCACATATAACAAATAAATTTGGGGTCCATTTGCCTCTCAAATTACTCATGACGAGAAAGTGAATAATGACATTTTGGATTTCTCCAAGATATAATGTGTCATCACCTGCTAGCAGTGATGTGAAGTACGTACTCGGCAACAATAATATAATGCATATGCTAGCAGTCACAATGTAACGATACTAAGATACCAATATCACAGCAGTCCCCCAAGTTTGAGTCAAATATTTGTTAAATAAATAAAATTCTTTTAGCTCATGTATTGGTGTTATTTACTTCATGCACTTACTACTTCTGTTTAATGTTTGCATGCTCTTCAATATAATCCGAACTTGGTCTACTCCAATAATAATATCAAACTCATAGTTTTGTGTCTTAGAAGGTCATGCACCTTTATAAGTTTCTAAACATATGCACATCAATGTTTATGAACTAAGGCACTTTTGCACTTCAGACTTTAGTCTGACTTTATTTATAATTTGCACAAATATAGGCAGTTTGCTTGCCTCTCTTTTCCTAAGCATGGGGTTGAGTGGTCCGCCTATACTGAGGCTTCTTTAACAACTTTATTTGTTAAAGGCATGTGCCACATTTCGCGAGTGCAGATGTGGTCCTTCTTGGAAT
>CAIGRP010063882.1:0-30956 GCA_903798385.1 Fraxinus cuspidata | reverse complement strand
TTTTTTTTAAATATGAGTCAAAGGCCATTTGTCCAAATAATTAGTTGAACCCGGCTGTTTGGCCAAATTCCCCTTTCAATTATTGTTTGCCGATCAATGGGCTTGGGTTCAAGGTTAAGAGATCTTTAGTGCATTTTTTAATGCTTATAATAGTTTATAAAAATATCAATTTTTATTTTTATTCAAGCATTTTATATAATTCACAATTTTTGTCTAGTTATTAATGACACATTCTTAAAAACCTACTACTTATAAATAACTAATAGTAAGCATGTGCATTGCACACCTTTGTGTATTGGATGAATGATATGCGTAATGTTTTTGAAACATTGGTACTATTTTTTAAAGTAATTGATGTAATTGATATGATTAAAGGAAAAATTAAAATTGTAAAAAATATATATAAACTTTTTTTATGAAATATATATATATAATGTGAAAATGTTGAATAAATTTAAATGTAATGTTATTACTATAATAACACTTTTTGTACATAATTGCTTTTGTCAACGTCTTACAACTTTTCTTCTTTTTATTTTCTACTATTATCAAGACTTTTATCGTTTACATTGAAATTCCGTGAAAAAAGGTTGCCCCAAAGAATACATGTTCACGAAAGTATATTTCCATAGTAGACACTATTTGTCCTTGGGCCTTGTTAATGAGCATTGCAAAGCATAGATGTGTTGAACTATTTCCTATTGATTTTGAATGGATATCCTTCATCATTTGCTGTAGTTAATGTGATGCATGAAAGGAAAAATTATTTTTCAGCATATTATTCAACGATTATTTTTGCATAAATAATATGTTTTTGAAATCACGACAAATTATTATATTCCATTGCAAATGTATTATTTCATCTTGATTTTGAATGGATATCCTTCATCATTTGCTGGAGTTAATGGGATGCATGAAAGGAAAAATTGATTTCCAGCATATTGTTCACGATTATTTTTGCATAAATAATATGTTTTTGAAATCACGACAAATCATTATATTCCATTGCAAAGGCTATTGGATGGGTCAAAATTCCTCCATAGCATATGTTTCAATTCAAAATTAACTTATATGACGAGATACCATTTCACATCAATGTATTTAAAAACTCTTTTTGATAAAATTTATTTGTATCATCTATTATTTTGTCAAAACTAACAAATTCTTTACTTTCTCCAGGAAATAACCTAATTAGTTTGTCATTGATGTAATCAATATACTCATTTTTTTGTTGAAAGGATGCTACGTTGTGTCATTTAATGAGAAAAAGCTGTATTTTTTGTTAAACCCAAGAACATTGCATTGATTAAGTGTAACTCCGAAGTTTCAACATTGTTACAAGCTATAACTATATCCTTTGGTAAGTTGATGAAGTCATTCTCTATATAAGGTTCTGTTACATTACCAATTTGAATCAAGTATTGTGAAAATGCACTGTCATTTTGAGCATGCATGTTTTGATTTAATTGTAGCTTTTTCATTTTTTTCCGAAGATATGATTTAACCAAACTTTGGTTAATTGTTTGTTGCGTTGTTGCTCTAGGACAACGGGTAATATTTGGAAAAAAATTTTATCCAGATACAAAGGCCTTTTCCACCAAATAGTTCTGAATTGTTCAAGATATCTCTTCAAGTTCTATCAACAATTCTTATTGTGTTTTTTGTTGACAATTGGTGCTTCATCCCAAATTATAAACGAACAATTGCAAACTCTTAGGTTTTTTTTTTTTAATTAATGTGTGTTTTTAGTAGGAAAGGAATTTAAATTGACTATTTTTACGATAATAAATAGTGGATGTTAAAAAAAAAAAAACTTAATGCCTGAATTAATGTTAGCAATATGCACTAATGACGTGAATGTTAAAAATAAATTTCAGTGCCAAGGTGAACACATTAATGCAACCTTTCATTTTATTTTTTTAATTTATGAAATAATATTTGAATGTAAACCATAAATTTTATATATGTATTATACGTGAATGACAAAATATGCACCATATAAATGTTAAAATTGGTTTTAACTGTTGTGAAAAGATAGAAAAAAAGAAAAGAGAATAAAAGTGAATATACTTGTGTGTATTATAAAGAGAACCAAAACTCTATATTTATAGGGGAGTAATAGGGATACATATGGTAATAATAATTAGGACTGCAGAGATACAATTGCCATTCATCAATAACTTACCATTTACAACACTCCCTATTGAATGACACATTACAAAATATCTATCTTCTTGATACAATATTTGGCAAAAACCCAATGGGACAAAAATGCCAACACTAAGAATACAAATATGAAGAGTAATAAACTGCTGCCTCGTTAAAACCTTGTCAAGAAAATTCAGTGGGATAAAATTCGATCGAAGGAAAAAGAGTACAACTACTCCCCTTGATTTCAATTCCTGTACCAAGCGACCCATGTCTTGTATATCAATGTTTTCAATATTTATATTTTGCACTGATTGGTCTTAAAAAAAAATTCAGATTGACAAAACTTGATGACTGCAGTAATATGTTGATTCAAAAAATAGCTCTTGTTGATTTCTTCAGGAGCCTCAGATATATTAAAGTATTATTTTAGGGTAAATATATTTTAGGTTATAGACATTCATTACACAAAGAATATCCCTCGTTAAAACCTTATTAGGAAAAACCATGTAGGAAAAATCCTAATGAAGGAAAAATAGTATATTTATTCTTTTGAATACGTCACAAAAGTTGCCTCATTAAAAACCTTGCCAAAAAAATCCAATAGGACAAAACCTCAGTTAAGGAAAAGAGTACAACACGTGTTTACTTCCCCTCATGATAATATTACTTGGATTATATGCTTCAAACATATTAAATCTTTCAACATAACATTAATAGCTATGCCAAATAAATTGGCTATAATCAAATTTATTATTTACATATCAAATTTCATGCATTGTCAAACTAATAAATTAGAGACTTATGATTACATCCACCACGTGATAATTTATCTATTTATACAAATTTTTCGCGGAATTCATTATAAAGAGTTGTACATTTCATATTACAACTTTATTTTTTCTATACCCATTTCGCGTAAGTATACACTTTTAAGTGTTCTGACTATAGATCCATAAATTTCTGGTTTCTCTAGTAAGTTAAATTTTATTAGGATCGCGTATAGAAACTTCAGGTTTTTCTAATAAATTTTAGTCTGATCATGTCATTTTATTTGACCTAGCATTTTTTCAATTGATATGTTTCAATGTATTTATTTCGATTCATCGCTATTCATAATATATAATGTAGTACGTCATGTGCAAAAGTGTTGTCGGCAACTTTTTCTTATCTTTTTCGATTCTATTTCTTTTTCCATTATGAAATAACTTATTGAGATATCTCAATTTTCATTATTTTAGATACTTGAACCTCTTCTGGGGTTTTATATGTCTAAATATTCATTAAGAGTATATACCTCCTTAATAAGATCATCTTTACCAATTGCTCCATTTTCGTTTGGAGGATTTTGTAATAGAATCGAATATCATCACGCTTCAGGCGTGCTATAAATTTATCAAATATAATATCAACAAATTGTTCTTTCAGGAGTCAATTCGAGTTGCACCATTGAAAACTGATGTGTGAGATTGTTAATCTCTTTGGTCGGTAAATGCATCTAAATGAATTATCTTTCGAACTTTCGGTTCGAATTATTGCGAGAATTTAGATAATGATGCATTTGTATATTATTTCCAGCTTCTTAATTTTTTCAACTAATGTTAAGAGAATTGTCAAATCAAATCGACAATCATATTTACTAAGTTATAAAGTATCATCCAATTGGAATAAGGGTGTACTACGTATTTATTCTCAATATTTTTTTACTTTCCATCTCAGTCCATTGTGAGGGATTAATTTTACATATATCGAAATAATTTGATGGAAAAATTAGGCTGTGACCATAAGCTAAGTTATAACTAGGAAAACTATGATGTTAGCATGATGCGTAATGACTTTCCCTAAACTGAAATGTGAAGTATTTGGTTCTCTAATAAATCAATTGAAGGCGTTAAACAAAAAAATAATATTAAATCATTTATCGACATCTCAACTAACACCTATTAAAAAGTTGAGATTTAAGATCACAAGTATTAAAAAGATACACCGTCTTAATTGTATAATCTGAAAATTTTGCTCATAATTTGAGTAGCACTTTCACAAACTTCAGGTTGCGAACACCATGCAATCATCTAATATTTGTACCAAATCTATAAAATACAAATAATATCTAGATGGTCAATGTGGAGGGTGACAGGGCTCCATTTATCACCGTAATTAATTTTCAAAAATGTAGGAAATTCAGTCCCTATTTTAATTATTGATATATAATGATCAATTGTTGATAAAAGGGAACAAATAATATATAGGAAATCATTGGATTGAAAAAGTTTCTGATTTTTCGTTGAATATTCATTTGAATTTTTGATTTCGCATCATTATTGATCAGCGGTGGTCCAACTGATCGTGCCAAACAATAAAATCAAATTGAACATTTGGTTCAATATATGATATAATTCAATTATTTAATTTCAATGAATATGATTAAATATTATATAATCATATATCATTCAAGTAATCAAACTAATCAATGTTCTCATGGCATTAATTACATGTTGTCCTTCATGGATTAATATGAATTCAAAATGATACATTTTTCGAAATATGTGCTACTTCGAGAGCACATTGTATTTATTATTGCTTATTGAAAAGTAATATGTTAATATTATTTTGAAATATTGAAAATTATAATTCATGCTCTTCAAGAATAAGTAATATTCTTCTGGAATATTAATTATAATTTTGTGCAACTTCATAAACAACAATGAACAATTATTTCGAAACATTAGCTCTTCAGGAGTCATATATTTGCTTCTTCGAGAGCAATATATCAATATATTTTTGAAAATATTGGAATCAATGTGTCATGCTCTTCGGGAGCAATAACATATTATTATTTGAAATAATAAATTGTATAAAAATATGTTTTCAGGAGTTATTATTTTATTTAATTATGTTCTTTCTCAGCAAGTAAAATCCAACTATAATATTAATAATAGTGTGCTACTTTAGGAGTAACAATATTTGTAATAGATAGATCTACGATTAATAATCTTCTGGAATATTAATTATAATGCTGTGCTACTTCAAGAGAAACAATATAATTAATTATTAATCTANTTGTGCTATTTCAGGAGAAACAACAAACTATTTATAATAGATAGATCTACAATTAATATTCTTCTGAAATTTTATTTATAATGTTGTGCTATTTGAGGAGTAACAACATAATAAATTATTAATTTAAAGTTTATAGAAGAACATCTAAAAATATTAAATTAACATATAGATATAATATGAATTTATATAAAAAAATTAATTACCAAAAATGTATTAGCAAAGAAATCTTCCAAACATGCGTTAGGAAAAAAATCTTCATATACCGAATTTAATGGTAGAATATTATTTATGAAATACGTTCAGGAGCATACTGTAGATATTTACGCATAAAGACATTTATTAACGCAAAAATCATGATGACAGTTTATATAAATATGAATTAATTCGAAAACATGTGATTAAGCAGAAACCGGTGAATTCAGCTTCATACATTTAATTCGAAGTCGAGATTTTATGTAAAGGCATGAATCGTAAAGATTGTACAGACATGAATTCAAATATATAAATTATAGATCATGTATATGTACATACATGAGTTGACTAAACACGACTGTATTAAATTCTATAAAGACATGCAAATAGACATGTATATATGTTTGAATTGAAAAAGCAAGTTAGAATTTAACTGCAAGTCTGCACCGTTATGATATGTGTATATTAAAAAAAAATTCACATGTCACCAAATTAATTTTGGTACATGTGATAGATGATTATGTTTTAAAAAAGTACTACATTCACTAAACTTTGAAAAATTAAGTTTTCGTGCTGATACCGTGTTGTGAAAAGAGAGAATAAAATCAATAGATTTTTATGTATTATAATGAGAACCAAAGCCCTATATTTATAGGGAATGAATATGGATACATATGATAATAATATTTAGAGTTGGAGGGGTACAATT
This sequence comes from Fraxinus cuspidata, assembly GCA_903798385.1. Lineage (NCBI taxonomy): Eukaryota > Viridiplantae > Streptophyta > Magnoliopsida > Lamiales > Oleaceae > Fraxinus > Fraxinus cuspidata. The sequence goes on along the minus strand of CAIGRP010063882.1, from coordinate 24,847 downwards.
GTTATCACCAATAACTTACCATTTACAACATTAGCATTATTATTACAAATGAACGTTATAATATTCTTCAAAACATGTTCTATGAGTTCCTTAAATACACCTGTTTTTCAATTTTGAATAAATTGAAATAATGTTGTTAATAACAATATCCATTTTCAATTTCATTTTGAAGTAATGCTATTAATCAAATTAAAGTAATTTTTTTTTAATATCAAAAGGGGAATTTAAGGCCATCATTTGAGTTTCTAAAAAAATCCATTTTTAAATTTCATTTAGAATAAATTGAATTAATGCTATTAATACCTACATCCATTTTTCAATTTCATTTTGAATTAATGCTCTTAATCAAGTTAAAAGAATTTATTTTTTTTAGTCTCAAAAGGAGAATTCAAGTCCTTTCTTAAACAACACATTTTTCAATTTTATGTTGAATAAATAAAATGGAATTTTATTTATTAATCTCAAAAGGGAAATTTAAGGCCATTTTTTGAGTTCCATAAACAACACCTTTTTTCAATTTTATGTTGAATAAATTGAATTAATGTTGTTAATAAGAATTAATGTTGTAAAAAGATTAATTTATGAAATTATTGACAAATGAAAAAGATAAGGGATTTTTTTTTAATTTCGTGTTGAATAAATTGAATTAATGCTATTAAAAATTAAAATTAAATAAGTTTATATTAGGCATATATCTAAATATATAAATTGAATTAATTTTTTAATAAAAATTAATTTAATATTAAAAAGATTAATTTAGGAAATTATTGACAAATGAAAAAGAAATGTGATTTTTTAAATTTCATGTTGAATAAATTGAATTAATGATATTAGTTAATTATTAACAAAATTAAAATTAAATGAGGGTATATTGCGCAGATAACTAAGTATGTACATAAAATTAAATGAGGATATATTGGGCATATAATTAAATGTAAGGATAAAATTGGTATTTAAAAGTTTATCATCAATTTTTTCTTTTTAATATATTGTAGATTATTCACTCCCTCTCACAAAAATAGGTTTGCTTCCACTTTCATACATATTAAAAAAATGTAATTAATATGGTTGAAAATATAAATTTTTCTTATATTTTTCTAATATATTATATTTTTCTAATATACCTCTACATTAAATAATGATTTAAATATGAGTAGTTAATATTTGTTGATAACAAGGTACATCAATTAAGGGCATATTAGAAAATTAAAAAGTTATATATACTCTTAACTTAAAATATTAACCTATAATTTGAGACTGATAAAAAGAGAAATAATACTATATTTATGGGACGGATGGAGCATTATATTAACGATAGTCACAAGAATACATTTGGCATCAATGAAAGTCACATTTGAACAAATTATTTGTTTATCATCAGAGTTTAGCTTGGAATACCAGTCACCAATTGCCGTCAATCCATTCACCCCACTTGTGCCGTCTATCCAACAATTGATGCAGACTCTTTAACCGGCCTTTTTTCTCACTTCTATTTCTTTTTTTTTTTAACAACAATACAATGCAAAGGCAACTTTGATATTAAAAGGGTATTTTTAGGATGAGTTACTTATTTATAAATATGAAAAAAATACAAACTTTTGAAATAGGCATACTACCTTATATAGAATAAAGATAATTTTGACAGGTCTAGTATTTTTTAGAGTAGAAAAGAAAGAAAACCCTTATATAAAATTTTGTATGTTCGTTATATTCTTAGTCATCACACAATCATATGAATATTTTCCTAGTAAGTGATGAATTTTATATATGCTCCCTTTCTATTTCTAATAATGATGTGTAGCAACAATCTATTGGACACTCAAATTATAGTTCATCTTAAGTGAAACTAATATTTCTATTGATAATAAGTAAGATAATGATCTATCAATTAATGACATAAATATCAAATCCATGCTTCGAACACGTGGTACTAAACTTATGTTTGAGTCTCTTTTTTCGTTGAAAATGAGTTTTGTAATAGTGAATTTTTTAAAAATGTAATATTAAAATGTAGGGAAAATTTTTGGTTTAATTGTAAAATATAAATGATTTAAAATGAATTTGAGTACATTACATTACTCTTCGATTTCATAGGACCATGGAGATGGTGCAATGCAATTTTCAAGAAGAAAAAGCAATTTAAATAATGATACAATAATTTTCTCCTTTTTAGTACAATGGGGCCCTAAGGGAGACACAAATGTCGAAATATGCTAAGAAGGTGGCTTGTATACGACAATTGTAATCAGCTTAACTTCGAGTTAAGAGTAACACTCCAAGTAAAAACAAGATTAAAGTATAAGCCAAATGTAGAAAGGGAACTTGTTAATTCATCAAAAACCTCTCACTTTGGGGAGGCTCAAGAGAATAAATTTAGAAAACGAGACGACAAATGCAGTCCAAAAGACAGAGAATAAAGCCATCCCAATCTTAAAACTATAATAATTTCATCTCTTTGCCATTCGGGTAGATGGGCTGTCCCTTTTGTTCCTTCTGACTCATAAATCTACCATTTCTTTTTCTTGTTTCCTTCTCCCCCTGTACAATTCCCAAGTCTCAAAACTGTGCTTCATTTTTGCTCAACTTTGGTGTTTTAATTTAGAAAAACAATGTCGTCGAGGGCTCGAAGAAAACAGATATGGTGTGTGCAACCTCTTACTCCTTTAATGGAAGGGCCAGATTTTAGCATGCAGAATCAAGAAGGAAGCAAAAAAGAGAGTTCTTGGGAAGTCATTAGAGAATGGTTTCGTACACAAAAAAATGTAACCGGAAGCAATAACTTCTCAATGTCTGTTTATGGGAACAATATTAATCTAGCAAAGAGGCAAGATTTTAGGCTTTTGCTTGGTGTTTTGGGTTGTCCACTTGCCCCTATTCCTATATCAAACAACCCAATTTCCCATCTTCACATTAAGAACATTCCCATTGTGAGTTTTCCACTTAATTTCTACTTAATTATGCAATTAATTAGCTTAAAGATTCACTCTTCACTCACTTTTCTTGATGTTTAATTTAGGAGACATCGGCAGCAAATTACATAATTCAACAGTACTTGGCTTCAACGGGGTGCTCAAAGCAACATAATTGTGCAAAAAACATGTACACTTCGGGTGTGGTAAAAATGATCTGTTGCGAAACAGAAATTTCATCAGGGAAAAGCGTGAGAACTTTGGGGTCTAGGATTGGAGAAAATGGGTGCTTTGTTTTATGGCAAATGTCGCCGGGAATGTGGTCACTGGAATTGGCCGTCGGCGGTAATAAGGTCCTCGCCGGCAGCGATGGGAAAATTGTATGGAGACATACCTCTTGGCTTGGCACTCATGCTGCTAAAGGGCCTCAACGCCCTTTACGTCGTATTATTCAGGTGCATCTCAATTATCTTTTAACCTACAAGTCGAACCATAACTTTGCAATGAATTATATAATTAGATTCATTACATTTGTCCTCCTTTCAAGATGTACTCATGTCAATCTACCTAGTCACTCTTCCGAGTTGAGATCTGCTGTCTAAAATTAACTGTCTAACGTGATGTTCACTCATTGACGTATCATTTTAAATTGGCACGTTCAGCTTTTTTCTCACTGTCAATTGTGCTAAAAATAGATATAAAATGATATGTCAATGAATGACAAGAAGTTGGACAGCCATGAACATCATCTTTCTCATCCGGTTGCCATGAACATCATTTTTAAAGAGTGTATGTTTTGATATCAATTGTTGCAGTTGTCTTGACTAGAACCCACAATACAAGTCAAGCCTTAATTTAGTCGGAGGCATAATTAGATTCATTACGAAATCGGTTTCGTATCATAGGATTTGAGAATGTTTTTCACATTGTCTACCAATTATGTTTTTCCTTCTTTTCTCGGATTTGAACCGTTTACGTCTAAATATAGAATATCTATGTTACTTTATTCTCCTTATACTATATCAAAGTGCTTTAACTAAGGTATAATCCGGTTTAAAGTGTGTTATACACTTGAAAAAGAGAGACTACCAAACAAGATTAGAGGCACTTTCTTGAAATTAACAAATAAGATTTTTGGGATGGCTGACAAAGATATAGAAACCGACAGTGTCCCTTTCTTTACCCAACACTTATCTTTGAACGCACTCACAATTTAAGAAGACACATCACGTGATTCCTATATTTCATCTTCTTGGGATTGCCATCTATTTGTATTAAAGTGCTTCTAATCTACTCTTTTTTTGCTTTACATCTTTCTCTTTGTTGAAACCCTTGCTTTTGCCTTATATTTTTCCCCTTTTAAAAATATATTTTACCTGCAAATGAAACCTTTGCTAAAGAGATCAAATTGCTTGGCAATTCTTGGATCCACTAGTTTTTAAATCTTGAGCATTTATACTTTAGCCACATAGGTTTAAGAAAACGTGTGGGCGCTGCAGATGCCTTTCTCGAATTTCGAATAGTAATGGGTATCGCATATATTTTGTTATAATTGCATATGATAGTAGATGATTGGAAGAAAAAACTGATTATGTTTTAAATTGTCTACTAGTAGAGTGTCAAGTTATTAAAACCGGCCCGGCTGGTCGGCCCGATAAATCGGACCCTATTCCGGGCCGGGCAAGCTCATACTATGTAAATGCAAGTGGCCCAGTTAAAAATCGGCTTTGACCGAGTCAATTAGTTGGTTTTATATAATTATCGGGCCAGTCAACTCGGATCGGCCCGATTCGACCCGATTGATTTTTTAACCAAGTTCAAAACTTTTCTTAGGGGAGTAAAAATTTGAACATTTGACCTCTAGCTAATTAAAATATAATCTTACCACCAAAGCAAGCAATACTTTGTTACCCTTTTACGTGATAAACTATATTTAACTTATGAACAATTCATTTTGAAAATATTTTTAATAAAATTAGTCCAATGTTGTCATTCATTTTGTAATATCAAATAATTACTTTATATAATTATTTGTTTCAAAATTTTAATTTTAACTAAAACAAATTGAGTAGATAATACACGTAAATTATTGGTCAATAACTAATAAATGATATGTACATCACAACAAGGGAAAACATAATATACAAAATTATAAAATCAAAATGTAACCATTATAACTAATAAATGAGTTCAAAAAAATATTAATTTAAAGGTATAAAAATAAATTGTAACAAATAACTTGAAAAATTTTAACTGTCTCAATAAAAAAATAAATTATACTTTAAAATTTTTTAGATAATTTTTAAGTAATGACCCACCAGTCCAGCCATCGATCTGACCAGTAATCCGATAACCCAGTACTTTGACCGAGTCAATATTCGGGTCGGGTATAATAACTATGTTTTAAAGACTTTGGAAGTAGACCTTGTCTAATTTAACTAGTAGTGATTATGTTTGGTACATTGGACTAGACGTAATGATCTAGTGCACATGACCTTAGAACATTAAAATGCAGATATAGAAGATACAGATTGTGAATGGTCTGGTAACGCCATGTGATCATTTAGGAACTAGTTTGCACTAAATTAATTATTCGAATAAAACACGAATGCAGGGGCTTGATCCGAGAAGCACTGCACGCTTATTTGAGAAAGCACAATGCTTAGGGGAGAAACGCATAGGAGAAGACGACTGCTTCGTCCTAAAAGTGGCGGCCGATCGGGCTGCGGTGATAGAAAGAAACGAAGGGCCAGCCGAAGTGATCCGACATGTATTGTACGGTTACTTCAGCCAGAAAAGCGGGCTTCTCATTTACATGGAGGATTCTCATCTAACCAGAGTCCAGACTCCTGATAACGGCACTGTTTATTGGGAGACCACCATAGGGAGCACCATTGGTGATTATGTGGACGTCGATGGAGTACTAATTGCTCATCAGGGAAGGACTATTGCCACTGTTTTCCGATTTGGGGAGACATCGATTGAGCACAATAGGACTCGAATGGAGGAAGAGTGGAGGATTCACGACGTTGTTTTTAACGTGCCCGGATTGTCAATGGACTCATTCATTCCTCCTGCTGATATCCTTGATGCCGAGAATACAAATACAGTATCCCCATGAATAATCCAGCATCCTGAGAATATTCCATCTCTGTATTTTCCATTTTTCTGTATTGTCATTGGGAAAAACGGTTATATATTTTGAGTTCTAGACTTTTAGTAATTCTGATCATACACTCTATCCCCTGTACTAATTTCTAACTATGTAATCTCCATCTGAATTAATCGAAAACAGTATAAATTACTATATGAGCCAACCCATCTTTCATTAATTTTTCATGCTGTTTTTTAAGGTTTTTCTTGGAGGAAAGCAAGTTTGGAAGAATATTGAGCATCCATGTCTGGGTCAACACCAGGCAAAACATTCTCAAAAAAGGTTCTATGAACCCCGGATGAGGAGAAATCTCCCCAGATCCCTTTTACTAACCCCTGGGGAGCCGGACTAAATGCTTTGTGTTTGGTATTTCTGAATAGACGCTTGACAAGTTGACACAAACTACATACTTGGTGAAAGGTTGAAATGAAATGATGTTGGAACTTGGTTTAATAAGTTGGTTTTGACCTTCACCAGTTATTTGATGGGTCCGTTAGTCAAATGCGGTAGTTCTTTAGGCCAAAAATATTTGTTCTACGAGTAGATTGGCGTGGTATATCTACTTGCTAGAAACTAATTTTGGATTAATAAGAAATTAAGGCCAAAAAATTGTAGCTTGAAACTTGAAAAATGTTGAAAATGGAATTAAATAAATGGTGGGAAAATGTAGGGATTTCTTAGGACAAAAATGTTTTGTTCCTTGAGTAGATTGTTGTAGTATATCTACTTGTTGGAGACTAATTTCGAATTAATGAGAAATTAAGGCCAAAAAAGGTAGCTTGAAACTTGAAAAATGTTGAAAATGAAATAAGTAAATGGTGGGAAAATATAAAAATTGTATCTCATGTTGGAAGATAAAGGTACATTAGACCACTCAAGCTAGTCCAAGCTTGACACTTTGATTTGGACCAGAAGAAACACTACTGGTGTTTAGACCGAGGCTACCTACTTAATCACTGATCTTAAAAATGTATTTGAATGGTCATTGAATTTCGTCAAATGCTACTACTTAATAACTCAATTTAAAAATGTATCTAAATGGTACTAAAACTATGCACCATATTATTTATTCATCACTCAAGTTGACACCGTTTGTTAAACTAAAGGATTTTCCTACTTGAGTGATGGATGGGTAACATGGTAAATAGTTCGATGATCATTGGGATACATTTTAAGTTCAATTATGAAGTAGTAATACTTAACAAAGTTCGGTGATCATTAAGATATATTTTTAAATTAAGTTATTAAGTAGTAACACTTGACAAAATTCAGTAACCATTCGAGTAATTAACCCCTTTTTTTAATAAGTACGCTATATTTTAATTGCATGAAAGGTACTTTATTCATTATTATACTTATGTTGTACTTTTTTTTCATCACATTCTCATTTTCAGCCTTCTATTCAATAAGCACATCTTATCTTTGATGATGGTTTCCTTCAAAAATTCCATTAAGATGGAATAAAAAGTACTTATTTATCCATTGTACTTTTAATAAGAGAAAAAAAAGCAAAACAAATAAAAAATTGAAACTAAATATTTCTCTATCGTTATTTTAAAGCACACTAATAGAACTTTTAGACAGTAGTCATTACTAGGGACAAGATATATTAATTAATGAAAGGTGGGGATAAGAATATGAGAAAAAAACAGAAGACGTAAATGTGACAATGGATAAAGGTGAAGAACTTTAATACAATTAAAATGTGGTGTGTTTATTGAAAAAAATTTGAGAACGTAAATATGTGGAAGTTTTTCTTCGATATAAGGAAGTATTTCAGTTTCATATCTAAAGAGTCCACTTGGGAAGAGAAATCGATTGTGCAGGTCGTTCCATCATTGTGGTGGTCAACAAATAGCATAGTATACTCTACTTATTCATCTGTGACAGTTTAGGATACCATAACTTCACGGGGAGGATTGTCACCCCAATTCGAAGTGAGAATATATGCACCCTTACTATCCTTAAAATTTCAAGACCTTCTAAATTCGATTTTGTAGATTACAGTAGTAACCACAAAGAAGTGTTTCGCCTCGAATCCCCCAGAAAAGATGACAATGCTACATGGGGATTAAACTGGTGCAAAAATAATAAGTGAATAAAAATAATTTATTTTTTAAAACTATAAAATTTTAAGACTAAGACCTCATCAACCTACTTCGATGGTCATACTATAATGGCCACTTCATGATCTGGATTTTGCTAGATTGACGCATTGTCCCTACTTCAATCAAATAGTTAAAATTATTGTTAGTTAAGGGTTTTATGACAACTACCCTACTATTAAACAAACTAACTAAAAAATAACTACTGGTTCATTTTTCGAATCACTTAATATATTGAAGTAGCACACTATATTTTAATTGTATGAAAGTTACTTTACTCATTTCGATACTTGTGTTTTCAATTTTTTCATCATATTTTCATCTTCAGCCTTCTATTAATAAGCACATCTTATCTCCAATGACGGTTTCAGTCAAAAATTCAATTAAGATGGAGTAAAAAATACTTATTTATCCATTGTATTTTTAATAAGCAAAAAAATATATAAAATTACGACTAAATATTTCTCTCTCATTTTAAAGCACACTATTAGAATTTTGGACAATAGTCGTATTGGGAACAAGATATGTTAATTAATGGAAGGCGAGAAAAAAAAAATTGAGGACATAAATGTGACAATGGATAAAGGATAAGAACTTTAATACAATTAAAATGTGGTGTATTTATAGAAAAAGTACGATGTCAATATAATCACCATTTTCGAACTTTTACCTATACTTAGTTATAACTTTTGAAAAAATAACCTATTAAATTTTATTAAAGCTAATTGACAAAATGTAACATATTATGTTACTCGAAATTTCAGCTTTGCATTTTTAAACGGGCTATACACAAGTATCATGTTGAATTGCTGTGTTACTTCTTCATTAAAAATCAATGTTTTACAGGAATTACGTGTTGTGTTGTCATATATCACTTGTTTACTTATTTTTCGATCCTCTTTCTTTACCAACCATTGTCCACCGATAACCACCATCACCTTCTGCCACTTGCCACAACCGTCGCCCTTTAATTTGTTGAGTAAATTATCTAGTAATTTTTGTTCATTGTAATTCTACAATATGTGGAATACATATAGGAATATTTACAAGGAAAGAATAAAAGATGTAATAACAGAATAATTCTTGGAATAATTTTTGGAAATATCCTATAATTAAGAAAGATATAAAGGCAATTACGATTAAGAATATCGCAGATATCAAACTCTTAATTTTAGCACTCCCTTTCAAGTTGGTGTATAGATATCACATGTGCCCAACTTGCCTAAAGAATCATCAAAAGCATTGCTAGATACCGCTTTGGTAAGTACATCGGCTAGTTGGTCTTTAGACTTCACAAAAGGAAATATAATGATTTTAGCTTCAAGTTTTTATGTCTATAAACTTCTAAGTATTTTGTCCGATCATGTTGAACTCGATTATTGGCAATCTACATAGCTGAAGTTTATCACGTATAATGTCTTTGTACTCAGCTTTTACAGTAGACCATGCTACTATCAATTGCTTTTCACTTCTCCAAGTCGCAATGTTTTCCCTGCAACAGTAAAGTGTCATGAAGTAGATCTTTGCTATTAGCCGAACCTGCCAAACCTGCATCAGTGTAACCTACCTTTAGATGACTATGCTTGGCAAAAAGTAACTATTCACTCGTAACAGACTTCAATACCTCAATATGCGTTCCATAGCACCATGTAAGGTTTACGAGGAATATGCATAAACTGGTTCACTACATAAATTGCATAAAAAATATCTGGTCTAGTATATGACAAATAAATCAAATTTTCATCAAGTTTCTGGTATCTTGCTTTATAATGGAATTTGCTTCGAGACAATAAGCCCATGTTTGACAACTCTTATTTAGAAAAAATAGAGTTTTGAATAGTGATTTTTAGGAAATGTGTGGTTAAAAAGTAAAAAAATATTTTGAATTTACGTGCAGAATATTTTATTGTGTGAAAGAGTGAATAAAATGAGTATGTAGAATAACGAGGTTAAAAATAATGGTTGTCAAATAGGGGATAAAACTCTTATGGCCTTCTTGAGAGGTTTTTTTTGCCACTAGTTTTGAGTGGCACCTTTTATGAGGTGTTGAAAAAATCGATACTTGCTAGTTTTTTTGGACATCGATTTTGAATTGTTTAAAAATCATACAAAATTGTTGTAATGTAATTTTGAGCGGTTCTTTCGTTTCACCAAATCAGCAGGTTTTGGCTGTTTCTCATATTCTTTTCTAATTTGGCTCTTTATAAAATAATTATTTCCAACCAATATATTTTGTTCAAAACTAAATTGGAAATAAAAATATATTAACTAAAAAATTATTTATCATTTAAAAAATTATATTATAATTAAGAAAACACTTATAAGTAAAATATTACTTGTAAGATAAGAAAAATTACATTATAATTAAAAATTACTTATAAGTAAAAAATCAATTTTATGTAAAAAAATTGTTATAAAATAAAAATACTACTAATAAGACAAAATTCACTTATAAAATATAAAAAAATTACTTATAAGTAAAAAAAATTCACTTAAAGTTATTTAAAAGTATAAAATTAACTTATAATTGTAAAATCTACTTATATGTAAAAAACTATTAACTTAAAATTTAAATTAATTTTTAAATTAAATATTAACTTATATGTAAAAAAATTATCTATAAGTGAAATATCATTTATAAGTAAAAAAAAAAAGAAAAAATCATATAAAAGAAAATTTTACTAAGTGATATATACATAGTTTTATTCTTTTAAAAAACTTTTAGAACCAATGAATAATGAACTCTCAAGCATAGGTTGAAGAGTTTCAAAAATCATTACTAAAATAGCTCAAAATCAATACGCTCATAAATGCTCAAAATCGATATTTTAAAAAACGCTCATAACCGGTACTGTGAAACTCTTAGGCAAGCCCTTATGATTTTGATCAATAGGAGTATTATCAGTTTTACATCAAGCATACATGTTTCAATTAACAAATCAAGAATATATTTTTGTTAAGTTAAAATAAATCATTCTTTGATCGACCTGACGTCAATCCCAAGAAATATTTGAAGTCACCAAATTGTTTCATTTCAAACTCTAACCAAAGTGTCATTGAAGCTTTCAATTTCATCTTGATCATCACGTGTCACAATTATATCATCAACATTGATAATAAAGGCAGTGACTATCATTTCTGTGTTTTAAAGCAGTGTGATCTAAGTTGCTTTGTTTATTGCTGAAGTTCTTCATAGACTTGATAAATCAACCAAACCAAGCTCTTGGAGATTCTTCATAGACTTGATAAATCAACCAAACCAAGCTCTTGGAGATTCTTCATAGACTAGATAAATCAACCAAACCAAGCTCTTGGAGATTTCTTTAAGCCATATAATGCCCTCACCACTGTATATTTCGTTACTTCTCTATACCTGTAGAAGATCCATGTACAATTCTTCGGCAAGATTCCTATGTGAGAATTCATTCTTCATATCAATTTGAAGAAGTGAACAATCCCTACTAACAACCAATGACAAGAATACTCTTATTGCATAATGCACGGGTTTTTAATCGATCATGTGGGCTTATATGTGGATTATTATGTATTAAATTAAACGTTATCAATTTTGGTTAAATCCGTTTAAAGTGATCTAATAAGGTTTCAGTATTTTGGAATTTGAAACATCTAATTAAAGTGTGGGCTTTATGTCTAGAGATCAGATCCGTTCCTAATTTCATGATGGACCGAATTAGATTAACAGGTCGTTTGTGTGTGTGTGTGTGTGTGTGTGTATATATAGTTATGGTCCCCGAATCATACGTGATTATTCTTTCTGTTCTGACTCTCATCATCAGAGAGAAATAAAGGAACGACGTGTTGATCTGGAAGACTAAAACCACATAATTCATTTATTGTATTAACCATGTCTGATTGAGGTACGCTTTAACTTCGATTACAAATTTTTGGTGATCCAACATGAAAGATCATTATGACGGTAATAGTTTTCCCAACAAGTGATATGATAGTCTATTCATGTTGAATCATAGAGAATCAAAATTCTAATTTAATTCTTGTGATAATATCATAGTTTTCAAATTTAGCGATTCCGGAATTAGTTTTGTTAAATTTGAAAATTCTTCGATGGTCTTCCATAATTTCAATTCAGATTTAAAAAAATATATATTCTCTATTGTCGGCGGTGCTACAGCGATGCTGCCTTACGCGCAGTACAGTGCGCAGCAGCGATGAGACGCAGCTTATAGCCGCTGGAGCCACCCCCGTAAGAACTTTCTAGGGTTTGCTTTTTAGTTTGGGTAAATTTTTGGAGGTGGGGCCTGTGATGAAAATTAGATAATTTAAGGTCATTGCTTGCAATTTCATATTAGGGTTAGGATTATAATTTCTATAATGTATTTTTAATAATTCAGCCCGTTAAATTTAAAATTTCAATAATCTAAGCCCTTAAGGTTAAAATTTATCCAAATTGGGCCTTTAAAGTTCTGTGTTTAACAATTCGGTCACTGAAGTTTGAAAATTAATTAATTAGGTCCATTAAAGTTCGGAATTTTGTCATTAAAACCCTTAAAGTTTATAATTTGTTCTAATTGACCCCTAAAATTTTGGATAATTAATTTTTGGGCCCCTAAAGTTTAAAATAAATAAAATATGCAAATTCGGTGATTTTCTTCTTCTTCTTTTTTTTTTTTTTAAATTTGGTACAAAGAACTCTTTCGATGTGTATAATATTCGAAAGTAAATTAATTGAAGCAACATCTCTTGTTGAAATCTTTTAATTTTAAGTAAGTTTATTCATTAAAAGTATTTCTATTTATATTATATATTTGTAAAGGTTTTGTTGATGGAAAATTGAATTGAGTGATGACTTTAAAAACAAACTTACCAACCTTACCAAATTTGGACAGAGTAATGGTAAGGAATCGAAGATTAAATCACAAAATGGTCAAACTACCACCACAAATGAAATCGAAGTCGAGGCAAAAGTTGAACTATTTGTCTTCAAGTCGAATTGGCCCTATGGTGCCTATGGATGATGACAGTTAACTCCCAAAATATAACGACAATCTTATTGTATTAGTAACACTTCAAAACACAAGAATCAACGAACTATAGTTGGGTTATTGTACTTCCTTTTGAATGAAATAGAATAATAGTTTTTATGCAAAGTTTTGGCTAATAAAATATGGGATTTTATGTTATAATATGATTGCATATCATTGTGATGAAGAAATGAACATCCTAAGGGTCTTTTATAGAGGGAGAAAGATTGTGAGTGGAGCACCGTGCCACAAAACTCAACAACCTTTGTCAAGAGTCACAGCTTTTGCTGTCGCTAACCTGTCGCCAATTCGTTGCTCGAACGTCAGAAACAAAGAATCTGTCGCTCACCTATCGTTCACCTGTTGCTCGAACGACAACCTCATCGCTCAAGCCCTAGGCGAGTGGTGGAATTAAATAAATACCCAATCAGTTTCCTCTCTTTCCTTCCAACTTTGGACCGTAATTTTTCATTCACCGAAATTAGTTTTGAGATTTCAAATATATCACAATGATCTACTCTATTAGTAAGACAAGTTAGTCTATTTATTTTCATAATTTGACTATCGGATCAAGTCCAAATATTTGATTGAATATTTTACTGAAGCTAACCACACTAAACCAATTCCAACAGGTTTTATGTTTATACTTGATTTCCATGGAAAGCAAAGGTATGTTTCAGTATGGTAACTACTATAGAGAGGTTGGAGACTTATAATACGAGATTGAATATTTTGCTGGAGCTAACCGCACTATAATTTCAATTCTTAGGCATTAGAAGAAAGTTTTCTTTTACTTCTAGGATATATACTTCCCTTGTTAGTCCGAACTTGAAATGAATTTATTTTGGTTGATTGTAATGGGAGCGATGTTCTTTCTCCATGCTGGTATAACTTGACAACTGAGAAGACACGGTCAAGTTTTTTTTTTTTGTATCTCATTTTAATTTGGAATAGATTGGAAAACTCCATAGCTTGAAATATTTTATTGATTTCTCATAAATAGCTATATCATCTCATCTGCTCTAAGAATAGTATCTTCCAGTCGAAGAGCTTGGTTCTGAGGAACCAAAATAAGAGATATCGTCCTATTTTTCAGAAAGATTAAGAAAGAAAATAATAGAACCCATTATCTGTTTGAGTAATGCAGATATATTTGATTTTTTTTTTTCTCATTTTTCTTGATTGCATAGATAGGAGGATCTAGAAAATTACTTTTAAGAGCTTCACATCAATAGAACATGTTGAATCCTTCTTTAAGAGAAAGGGATATTCAAGTATAGTTTTTGACCTCCCTGATGAAACATTCTCTTCATGGGCTAGTTATCTTAGACACTAATACTTATCGTTTTCTCCCAAATAAATTGTCACAGGTTGCCGTCCTTGAGGATATAATACAAGGGATGAAGGTAACAAAGCTATAATATTATTTGTCACTGGGAAATTTTAACTTCTCTTACGGTCTTATTAGCACTTGACACACAGTTAGCTACAAGTATACGCAATATTTTCATCTTACAACAAAATAACACAAAAAACATCTTGCAGGATAATTCAACGTCGACATGGGATGATGTTTCGTCCCTCCTGGGTTGATGTTTCAACTGACCCATCTAAGCAATAAGAAGCAACCGGTTTTGAAGTATTAGATTCTTGTTTTAGCTGATTGAGTTTGGGTTGATGTTAACCGACCCATCTAAGCAATAAGAAGCAACCGGTTTTGAAGTATTAGATTCTTGTTTTAGCTGATTGAGTTTGGGTTGATGTGACTATGAAACCTGATGCATTCTTGTGGAGGCCTACTTCTGATAAGGAATGTGTCGGTACCAGGTACCACAGTTGCTTGGTCATTTGACAAAATTGTAATGGAGTAAATAATATAGACAATAAGATTAGATTTTCTATGCTAATATCTTCGGTCACTGATTATAGTTTTGAATTTTTTTACTTTACATTATTATAACAATCCAATTAGTTGTATGACTATGTTAATTTTCAAATATAAATGCATCTTCTCCAAGCAAGTTGCAAGATTTCAAGAATTTCTCTTTTGAAGGACTAGAATGAAATGATTCTAACTTAATTTTGTTTATTACCTTTTCAAGCATATATTGCTATTAGTATTTAATGTGAAGACGAAATATATTTATATTTCTCTATTTAACAACTACACTTGTGTTTTTCTACAAAACAATACTGATGTGTTTTGGAATTTATTATTGGCTTGATTATTTTATTCATATTTTTAGTCCAAAAACTAATGCTATTGAATGTTTACATTTGATAATTAATGAATTAAGAATGTTATTTAATATGCATACATTACAATCAAAAGTGCTATTAAAAACAATACATTGTATTTAGTAAATGCTATAAATATTAAAAATTATGATGAAAAAGAATGTTTTTGAAGATGTAATGATGACGATTAAAGAATGTTATTAAAGCAAAAATTATAAGGAATAAATGCTATCAAATTAAAAAAATTGCACAAAAAGAATGTTATATCTACTAAAATCACGACGATAACAAAATGTTATATAAAAGTTATTCATAGCACTTTATAATAGCATTTAAAAAATGCTATAATAGAGGTATGACTATTAATAACATCACCTACCACAGCCTTTCGAAAAATGCTATAGAATATGATAGATAGTGTTTTTTGTAAGCTATAGATGAGTTGATATGTTATTGTGTATGTATTAATTAATTCAATTCATATTTTTTAATAGTATACTTTATACGTAGAATTTGGGTAATTTTTCCATTAATTATCTCAGTTCACCTAACTCTTTTCAATCCTAGCCCAAACCATAAACTGTCGATCTTGGACCTTCTTAATATGACAAAGTATTCAGCCAAGTGTTCCATGAATAATTTGAGAATTTGGCTATTTATTGCAGAATAGCCTCCACCTATAAAAAAAATAATTAAATAAATAAATAATGCTCATGAGGTGAAGTGTGTGTAGTGGATGGCTTAACTTACTCTATTGAGATTAAGTATTGGACATAATATTAACAAAAATACTAAATAAAAAATCCCTTTTGTAGATTCCAAGTTCGAAAAATAGCTTCGTATTTATGGGTGTTCAGATTTTACTCAAAAAAATATTAATATTGAGAGGAATTACAATTGTAGAGGGCACTAGAAGAGGGTGCCCTTGCAACTCGCTACATAATTTTTCAAGTCTGATTTTTGTTGGGTTATTAATCTCCTACTTTGCTTTTTGAAAGTTTGCTAATTTTATTTCCCTCTAATATAATAAGCTATTCTCAAGCAGCTAATTTGCAGTTATCATATGCATAATCTCCTAGCGACCAGACTTCATTTGAATAGCACGTTAAATTCCATGAAATTTTTGGGATTTATTTCCTAGCGCAGCTGCACATAGTCGCTGTGCGTGCGCAAGGCGTGCGCACTGCCGCCTTGCGCACGCGAAGAGCAGCCCACGTGTGAAATGAAGAAGCTGGAGAAGTGTAATTTTGTTTGGGGTAGAAAATGAGGTAGGGTTAGGATGGGCTGTGGTGTGGTGTGGTGTGGAATTAGGTGGGATACGCCTAATTTTTGAAAGAATAATTTTATGATTTAATTATGGAAATGGGAAGTTAAAAATTAGGATATGAGGTATCGTCTCAACTTAAAAAGAGCCATTAGGCGCACACGAGAATATTTATTCGTACTAATTATGTCTTAATTTCAAATTGTGTTAAATTCCTAAAAAAACAAAGGGGGGGCTTGAAACTATAGTCGGCGGTACTATTTTATTGCCAGTTCAGGCTTTAATTCAACTTGTATGAGGGGCGGCGGGTATAGGCCTGTTGCCCATTTTGACCCCCATACATGTCCATGGACTAACCATAAATCAATTATTTTGCGATTCTCGATTACCTATTTATTTAAACTCAGATACTCATCACCTTATTTGTAAGCCTAGTTGTACATTTTAATTTTCACTATGCGCCCAGGGGCAGAATCAGAGGTCATCCAATGTTCAAAAAATAATAATTTGCAAGTAGTCTATTTCACCAAGTCAGTTTGCGAAAGTCAATTTCGAATTATGGTTTTTGGATGTTTGGAAATATTATTTGTAAATACTAAAATCTAAATAATTAAACAATTTATCTCAATTATTCATTTTAGTCAGAATATGCTAGTTTGTTAGAACTTTCTACAGACAATTTTACGCAAATTTTGATTGGGACAGCTTAACAGACTTGTTTTCTACAAGATAAAATTTATTGCAAAATTAAATAAAGATGAACACCAGATATGACGTGATAAACTCCTAATGGAAATATTTATGAATAAAATAATTCACTATCAAAGAATAAAAAATAAAACAGTTTCGATTTTGTAATTTTGCAAAATTATCAAAAACAATAAAAATCAAGTAAAGAACAACTCCCTCGTTTTCTTCCTTCTTTTAACTTATTGGAAAAGTGAAATCAAACCATTTGATCTTGACTTTATCGTAACTTCACTATTGTAAGAATAATATAGAATTTATTTGATAAAATCAATAATTAAATTAAGGAAAGTTTTAATTTGTAAAAATAATATTTCCTTCTTTTAATTATTTGATCAATCAAATCAGTCCAATAAAATAAATATATATTCTGTATATGTATAAAATATGTTTGATATGACAAATAATTAAATTAAGGAAAATTTGGATTTGTTAGAACAATCTTTCTTTCTTTTAATTATTTATCCAATGAAACTAGTCCAATAAGGTAAATATATATTTTATATATGTATAAATTATATTTGATATGATCGATAATTAAATTTAATTAAAGAAAGTTTTGATTTATTAAAACAATATGTCCTTCTTTTAGATATTTGACCAATCAAACTTATCGAAGTTGGTAATCATATATTACAGCATACATTGCTATAAGATTGGTAATTTAGAGTTTGGAAACCCTAAAAAATCATAACCAAGAATTTGTTAACCTACAGCACCAAGTCAGTCATGGCTGAATGGCTTACCTTGTTTGGACATCATCAGTTAAATACGTTTTTAGCACATGTTTTGGTATTTAAAAATCATTCTAATTTAAGCAAGCTAATAAATAAATAATAAGTAAAAATATAAAATATATTTTACATACAATCTCGCTCTTTATCTTAGTTTAATTTCATAACATCTTTTGAATTTCTAAAGTCACTTTTGTGAGTGTGTAGAGTGTTTGCAAAATAAAGTACATAAATTATTCCCCATCAGCTAGTTCTCTTATGTAACACATAACTCCTCCTAATTTCATGAAACCACCCAATTTATCACATAGTATGTAGGCCAAGCAAAAATTAACAAATATCCAACAACACAAATTCAATATGAAGTAATACACATGCAATCGATTAGTGATCATGTTCCATTATCACCATACATCAAAATAAAAAGACTACTCCTCCCCCATTTTTGAAATTAACAAGCCCATCGTATAAAGTGAAACAAATAGGCAAATAATGAGGTCAGATAGTTAGAGTCAGAATGATAGAACCATTCAATTAGTGGACTTCTTGGCCAGTAGAAGGTTGTTCCGAATGGGCTGTCTAGAATTGGGGTTCAGTGACTTCCTCAACTGGGTTAAACCTACTCTCTCTTCAACAGGAGCAATAACAGCATCTCTTTTTTGCTACATGAGTGGAACTTACTGATACTAAGGATATTCAATCTCCCGCTTACTCATACTTGTTGGCTATAATCTGCAAAAATAACTTGAAACTACAAAATTCGAGTTCAAGTGCAATGAACACTTTTTCAATCAATAAAGCTGAAATGACCCCTCATATTTGACCTAAATTTTGTTTCTAAACATTTTCACTCAATTTTTCCTTTATAAAATGGATACTGAAATTGATTGTCAAGACTGTGGATCGGAAAATCTACGAAAAGCCCCTACGTGTCAGTCACGCATAAATTTGAAAATTGACTGAAAATTGAATCAATCACAATAATATTTGGATAAATTTCACAATAAGATTAAAATTATCAAGATAAATATAAAATTTCATTTAAGATGTTTGTTCACAATTAATTCAATTAATTTATCATATTGAAACGTAAGTGTGTAATAGAACTATTTAGACATAATTAATTATGAACCATTTCCTAACTAGAATCGACACTTGCAATGACAACATGCAAAAGTGTGTTTCAAATTAGTCATCGTCAAAAATTGTCCCTATGGATAAAGAAATATGTGCATGCAAACTAGAGCATTTATTTTTTTTTAAAAATATCATTTTCTTTTCCATGTCCATATGATGAATTTTTATATAGTTTTTATAATTTTACAGTATCTTCAATTCATAGAGTTGACTTTCATACAGACATATGGATAGCTTTTCTTTCATGATTTATGTTCATTATCAAAGACTGCTACACTCGTCTATAGTGGTAGCTCTCTCCTCCAATGAACTTGTCTGTTTACATAACAACATATTAGGGTGCAGAGAGATATAGATACTAACCATAGGTCTACACTCAAATACAAGTCACTTAAAGATGACAACCTAGTCAGTAAACGGTCACAACAATGTAGTCACAATGTCCTAATAGTGTACTTATCTAATAATATTTTACCATAAGTTGACGTGAGCACACCACACTAATTGAATATTCTAAATGTACCTAAATAATTTCAAACCAACCAGAAATACACATAATATGACAAGTGCAAGAAAAGTTCCAATTGTTCTTTTTATCTTTTTCAATTTTTTTCATATAAATGTAAAACATATGAAAACAAAATTAACATTCATAATCAAACAAAAAAAGTATGTACATCGAAATGGATTTTAATGTATCATGCATATGCCAATGATTTTCCGTAAAGTTCTAAATTTGACAGTAACTAAACCCTTGGTAAGTAAATCAGCCAATTTTCTTTCTATGTGAACGTGTTCTAAGACAATAATATTTCTTTCAACTAAGTCTCTAATAAAATGATGTCCAATATCAATTTAGTTATTCCTAAAATGATGAACATGATTATAGTATTATCACAAAATATGGTGAGTCTTGATTAGTACTGTAGTCACTGAACATCTGCTACATCCCCGAAAGTAACCATTCCTCCTGAAAGATCTTAAAATTAGTTGACATAGAACGATTACCAATCATGTGTCTGGAACAGCTACTAGCACGAGTTAGGTACAATAAATTTATAAGCAACTTTAATAGTGTCAATTTATATCCAAACTTGTCTTATTCTAACCTTAGAATTTTTTTTTTTTTAAAGTGTCAATTAGCAAGTTAACTCTCTTAGTGTGATTTGATATCTTATGATCTGAACCAAGTTTTTCGGATTATTCAAACTTGATGTGGAGTGTTTGTCAGTGAAACTGTCCTGCTGGTGGTAGTTCTATCTTACACTTTGACAGTAGATTCAGACAGGTGACTTTTCAATTTTTCAGATCCTACTACTACTTTAACGAACTCAACTAGGTGGATTTTTTTCTCTTTTCCTTTCCCTTCATAACTTAAGCCCTCTTATGTTTGTGGTTCTTCCATGATTGAAAACTTCATTTAGGAGAGCGAATTTGATGGCCAATTGTTTAACTCTTTCCTTGGTGTGATATAGTTCAGCCGGAGTTCCAAGATTTGTTTTTCTTTCTTTGCTAAGCATTTGGTGAGAGTTTTTTTTATCAGCAACCATTACAACTCTTTCTTTTTCAATGAACTTTATCTTGGAATGAAGAGTGATATTTCTTTCTTGTTTAGCGTTTAGATTTCTTTTCAATATTTTGCATTCTGAACAAGAAATATTAGTTTCAGATGTGTTGTATTTAGTAGGTTTTGAACTTCAGGCGACAATTTTGACATATTAGACTAAAGATAGACAATTAGATAAGTTTCCTGGTTATCAGCAGTTTTGTCCTCCTCGTCAAAATTTGATTCTCTTTCATCTTATTCTCTCTTAGTGATGTTAAAGGCCTTCTTTGTATGAAACTTTTTCAGTACATTAGTACACTCAGATACTATATGTCTGTATCCTTCACATTCAAAGCATTTGATACGAGTTTGAGTTCTTTCCATATATGTAGTTGGATTTTGCCTTGAATTGTCAAAGAATTTCTTTTTTTTTTTTGTGGTTGTTGATGTCTTGAGCTTCTTCCTTTCTGAGCCTTGAATTGTCAAAGAATTTCTTTTTTGTGGTTGTTGATGTCTTGAGCTTCTTCCTTTCTGATTGTCTTTTAAGAATTTCTTAAATTGTTTAGTGAGCATGGCTGGCATTCTCACTTTCATCATATTTTTCTTCTATCTCAACCTCACTGGCTCTAAAAGTTATTCCCGGTATTTTTCTTTCTTCCTTCGATGAAGATGTAGCACATAGGTCAAAAAGAATCCTACCAATTCTTCGACTTTTATACTTTCTATGTCTTTATTTTTCTCGATTGCGGTTACCTTGGGTTGGAACCTATCTAGCAATAATCTAAGGATATTTTTCACAATTTTACTTTCTGAATATTTCTTTCACAAGTTGTAGGCTTAGTTTGTAATGTCATTTAGTTTTGCACACTCATCTACTTATTTCTCTTTTTCTACATTATTTTCAATTATGGTGGGAGTTTTATAGACATACACGATAGAGTGTCATGTTTCTCATCTAAGGATTGGACATAGACTTGCATTCTTATTTTCCAGTACGAATAATTAGTCACATCTAAAACAAGAGGTCTAAACGTTGCTCCATCCATTCCTAAGTTTTATGCAGGTCTCACTTTTTAAAAGTGAAATCATTATGATACCAAATGTAAATACTAAAATCTAATTAATTAAATAATGTCTCAATTATTTGTTTTAGCCAAAATACACCAGTCAATCAGAATTTTCTATAGACAATTTGACACATAGTTCTGAATGGGACATGTTAACATATTTGTGTTTTACAAGATATAATCTATTGAGAAATTAAATAAAGATGAATACAAGATATAATGTGGTAAACACCTAAGGTGAAACATTCACGGACCCACATGCCACGGGTAAAATAATTCACTATAAAAAATAAAAAATGCAATTGTTTTGGTTTTGTAATTTCGCAAAATTAACACAAAAAAAATAAGCAAAAGCAAGTTTCCCCGTTTTCTTTCTTTTTTTGACTTGTTGGGAAAGTGGAATCAAACTCTCCGATCTTGGCTTTATCACCACTTCACTATTATATTCGGCCACAACCAATCCTTGAATTAAGATTCACCAATCTTAATTCACGTTAAGTAACCTGATCTTTGAGTAAGATTACATCATTCACGCTCAGTTGTGTTACCTTCAATTACTATTAAAAACACGATTTTTGTTTTGGGATGCTTCAATGAAATATCAGCCAGTTAGAATGGACATCGTCAGAAGACTTCAGAACTTGACAGAGGCATATTTTTCTCAAAGCGTTCAAATGTCCCTTCATGATTTTCTCTACTTATATATAGACTCATCCAAAACACGAACGTGCCTTTTCTAAAATATGAAAGTTTTGTACTGTAAGAATAATATAGAATATGCTTGATAGGATCAATTAAGGAAAATTTTAATTTGTTATAACAATTTTCCTTTTAATTATTTGACTAATCAAACCAGTCCAATGAGATGTGTGTGTGTGCGCGTGAGAAAGAGAGAGAGAGAGAGGGAGAGAGATGCGGTCAATAATTAAATTAAGAAAATTTTTGATTTGTTAAAACAATATATCCTTCTTTTAATTATTTGAACAATCAAACATATCCAAGATATTAAGTATATTTTCATGTATATACTAGTATAAGGTAGGTAAATATTGCACCTCGTTCAGGATTTGGAAACCCTAAAAAGTCGCAACCAAGAATTTGTTAACCTGTAGCACCCAGTCAATGCTGACTGATTGGCTTACATTGTTTGGACCGCATCAGTTGAACACGTTTTTGACACATATTTTGACATTTAAAAAACATTCTTATTCAAGCAAGTCAATGAATAAATAATAAGTCACGGTTTATTTTTACTTATATTCTTGATACAATTTTGGTACTCACGGTGTACTTTGTAACGTCTTTCAATTCGGAGATCGCCAAAATATGACGCTAAAGTAACGAGTTAAAAATGGTGCACAAAATGGGTTCAATAATTTGAATTCATGATGTGACCTCTCTTGACTTATGTTTGGGCAATATATACTTCTCGATCGTTATAGTAGATTCGTGGTATCGTTTTGAAGAACTAGTGACAAACTATGCAATAACATATTTCAAAATGAAAAATCACGGTGGACTTAAAATAACTAGTCAAAAATGACTACTTAAAAATGAATTTAATAATTCTACTTAAATGAAATTCTATTTAGCGTCAATTAAGACAAGCCTGATATGAATAATTAAAAATATTTCAAGCCCCGCTAGCTGCTTAATCATGGATTTACCCGTGGCGCCTAATTGATATCAATCTTAATTCCGTATTATTGAATTGATGCAGGAAATTGAAGTAATTCTCAACCTTTATGTCATCACCTTTTATCTCCCTAATCTTCAAATTATTTTTTACACTATGTTTAAATTGATAGAAAAACCTTCAAAAAGATTTTGATTAGAAAAATAACTATAAAAAGAAATTTATGAAAAAAAGTAAAAACTGATTTTCTTTATCCCTGCCTCGGTCATACTGATTTTCTTTTAAAGAAGAAAATTAATATAGCAAATTCTAATGTGTGTATATATATTTATGTATGTACTTATTTCCGTTTTGCTATCTACTTCATTCATTTGCAACAAATTCAAACGTGTTTAAATAATTAATGAGATTGATTGCCACCAAAAATTATGTTTATACTGAACCTATGAAAGAATACTTCCACTTCAAAAATCGACAGTTGGGAATATGTCAAAAAAATAAAAAATGAACGCCTAAGTGAAAAATGAATTCAAATTTGGCTATTATTTTCAATTTAATTCACTAGAAAAATAAATTTTAAATTTGACATGCAAATTGTGTTGAAATTAATTAAGTATTAAAACATCGAAAACTAACTTTCGTGTCAAATTCGGCCAAATATTCGACTTAATTCGATAGTCAAATTATGAAAATAAATAGACTAACTTGTTATACTCGTCGACTAAATCGTCTTGGTATATTTAGAATATCAAAACCAATTGCAAATGAATGAAAAATTGAGGTTCAAAGTTAAAGGAAAAAGAGAGGAAAATTGGCCGGAAAATTTTCCAATTTCGTCGCTTGCCTAGCGCTTGAGCGGTGAGGCTGTAGCTCGCTCAAGCGATAGGCTATCGATAGAGTCTCTGTTTATGACATTTGGGCGATGCAAGGGCGACAGGCGAGAGATAGCAAAAGCTACTACCCTTGGCAAAGGTTGTTAAGTTTTGAGGCATGTCTTTTCACTCACAACATCCCCCTCTCTATAAATAAGACCCTTGAGACGTCCATTACATTATCCCAATGATATGTAATCATATCATAATATTAAATTTATTTTTTCATAGCCAAAATTTTGCATAAAAATCTGTTTTTCATTTCATTATAGGAGTACAAAAAATCAATATTTGATTAGTTGTTCTTGTATTTTGGAGTGCTACAAACACAAGAAGTTGATCGTTGTATCTTGGGAGTTTATTGTCATCATCTGTAGGCACCGTTGCGAGGCAAAATCGACTTAAAGGTAAATAATTCAATTTTTAACTCGATTTTAT